>OMNV01029539.1:0-10719 GCA_900303265.1 Brotula barbata
TGCAGCAGCCTATTTAGTGTTTTACAGTAGAAAATGACCACCAACAGTCCAAATCCCCATTCTCAGATTAGTGTGTGTTTGTGTGTTTTGATTTCTTAATACAAAATGTGTTCAATGTGCACCTATTTTTGTATATACTGTCACGTCTCTATGTGTACAAAGTAGCCAATTAAAATTAGAAAACGGCATTTTTCCCATCCAAATAATGTTTTTTCTGCATTGGGACATTATTCTCACATACTTTAAATTTGAGGATGCATGAATCCAAGGATGGACTGTATAATAATAAATAATACATATTTTGTGGTAACAAAGTCCAAAAGATTTTTGTGGCAGTAGGATTGGTTTTGGGTGCTCGTGTGTGTGAGTTCGTGTTTGGGACATTGTGGCACATGGTGCTGAAGCTTAGGTGTCAATTAGACACAGGTATGTCTAATTGTCATATCTGCAGCTGATGGACCAATCTGGCAGGATCCTATTTAGGTTCCCATCACCAAGACTGGATGCATGCTAACCAGACTGAGAAGCTATCAGTCTGTTTGTTTTCATTGTGGCACTTTTGACCTTTTGCTTTGTTAATAATAAAGTAAGTGTGAATTCCGGCCACATTAACACATCTGGTTGCATCTCTGTGACTCTGAGGAGAAAGAAACCCCGTCACAGTTTTGTATTTTTGTATATTCAAAACACTTAAAATACTTTCACTTGTTCATCCTAACATCTTGATAATGGTTGTTTGTATGATTGTTTCAATATTTGTGCAGGTTTATTATTTGTAAATAAAGGTTGTTGGAAAACAGAATCTCAAAGGTAAATGTTTTGGGCACTGCATGTAACGTCGCTGTGCTGACACTACATGGCAGCGTCAAAGAGGAGGTCTACAATAAAGTGGGACTGATTTGGCTGATTGTTTTATACAATGATTTGCAAGAAATATAATTTCATTTAAACTCAAAATCTATGATATGTGGGCACATTTGATAGCTTGCTAACTTGAAGTTAATGGTGCGTTCCAGACAACTAGGAATTTAAAATCTTTAGACCTTTTACTGTAAAAGTGCTTTGAGACGGCTGTTGAAATCAGAGTTCCTGCTTTGAAACTTAGCGCTGTTTCACTCTACCCAACTACAGTGAGAATCAGTTTCTCTGACATGAAAGATGGGATTCACTCACTAAATGGGAAACAGAAATACACCACATTTATTTTAAGGTTTAGATTTTAGGATTGCATCAAAAAGTTTTTATTTTACATATAACTATAAAATAATGTCTTTTATTTTGATATATTTTTGAATCTGCATAAACTCACACCAACCCTAACCCCAAAAACTATGTAAACAGTCCGCATTCATAGGTTTTTTTTGTTTCTATGATGTTTCTTTCATCTTCTCTCATATTGGCTACTGACTAAACTGATGACATGCTATAGCTACAGTTGTTTAGCTATGTTGTCTTTTTCTCAGGAACAAGTGGAGTACGTGTTCCTTATCATCTTCACCATCGAGACCTTCCTGAAGATTCTTGCCTACGGTCTAGTTATGCACCCTAGCTCCTATATCCGTAATGGCTGGAACCTGCTGGACTTTGTCATCGTCATCGTTGGGTAAGAAAAATTGGTTCTCTTTAGAATATCGCTGCATAGATGTTTTCATTCCCTCTAGATGTTAGACAGTACTCTTGTATTTCTCTTCAGAAGAAATGTTTTGTTTCGAGTCAGGTGTCTATTTGTCATAAACTATGATCAGAGGAATCTTCCTACCTACCATAGTTTCCATGATTTCAATGAAAATTCTTGTGCCTGTTGGACATGATCCAGGAACCATTACATTTTGGTACCGGTCAGCCTGGTGGTGTGGTAAAAACCAGTTTCACTGTGTTGAACTGTAAGAAATAGAATAAAAATTATTAGGTCTATTCACATCCAACCATTTGCGACAGCGGCCATCATGAATCTAAAAAGAGCAGAGAGCGGAGTGGGGGTTGGGTGATGATTCAGTGGCTGTATTTTTTCAGGGCTGAAGGCTGGTTTAAAATACACGGGCCCGGCGTGATGTTACACTATTCTGCTGTTGGGGTCCAATTCCCAGAAAACATTTTTAATGACAGTTTTACATAAAAGTGGGGAGGGTTAAGGTCTCTGGTGGTGATTTGAAGTGGGTTCTAGAAAAAGTCTATCAGTGTGAAGAAACCAAATCAGACAATGTTTGGACAGAAACCACAGCAACTTTTCTCACTCTATTCTGCTATCGCTGCGTGAAAGAGCTTATTGAGAGATGGACTCATAATTGGAGGACTGTTGGGCGTTGGTGGAGGTGTGTACTCTGTGAGTGCCTTTTAGTTTTAGTGTGTTTTTGTTAAGGATTCCATTATGATGTTCAAAATGAGCAAAACTGTTAGATTGATATCCAATAATGAGTCACAGTCATTGCAGTTTTCATATTGTGCAGCTTTTGCCACGACCTGGAGGTTACAGCAGGAGCCTCAGCCCAGGGGGCCATCGGACTATTCTTGTAAATATTCATTTGAATTTCTGCTGGGCTTAAAAAGATTAAAAATAACATTTAGCAGTATAGCAGTGTCTGTACAGACTGTAAAGTGGAATGGAGCATCTTCAGGCAGCGTGACGGAGAGCTTTATCATCGCCCTGAGGCTGTCTAGTCATGTGTTCGACCTGTGTGAAGGACATTCTAACACGGGGAACCTCCAGGACTCTCAGCGACCTGAGCAGGAGGTCATCCAGTTTGTTTTTAGTCTTACATCTCGTTGGGTGATTATCGCAAAATGAATTTATTCCATGACGATCTCCCGTTAACTTTCATAACAATGGGTGGTCTTAGGCAGACTTTGAAAAAGCTAAAACAAGTCTACATTCAGGATAAAGGACAGAATCATGTTCTTCTTCTCATGTCTTTATTTATTTACACAGATTGTTTAGCGTTGTTTTGGAGACGATGACAAACAAATCTGGTGAGCAAGCAACCACTCATCACGTGCCGGGGAAACCTGGAGGCCTTGACGTCAAAGCCCTGAGGGCCTTCAGAGTCCTGAGGCCCCTCAGACTAGTTTCTGGTGTTCCTAGTAAGTCTGGTGGACCATGCAAGTGATCTTGTTTCTGTCTTTGTCTGTGTCTGTCGCTCTCTGTCTTTTTCCTTGTCTATCTCTTTTTGCTTGTTTGTGCCTGTCTGTCGCTGTCTGTTTCTCTCTTTTTGTCCTATTTATCTCTGTGTCTCTGTCTGTATCTGTCCTTGTCTGTCTCAGGTCTGCAGATTGTGTTAAACTCCATCATGAAGGCAATGGTTCCTCTGCTCCACATCGCTCT
This sequence comes from Brotula barbata, assembly GCA_900303265.1. Classification (NCBI taxonomy): domain Eukaryota; kingdom Metazoa; phylum Chordata; class Actinopteri; order Ophidiiformes; family Ophidiidae; genus Brotula; species Brotula barbata. The sequence goes on from OMNV01029539.1 coordinate 3,320, forward strand.
GTTGGTTCTCTTTGTCATCATCATCTACGCCATCATCGGCCTGGAGCTCTTCATCGGCCGCATGCACAAAACCTGCTACTACACTGGAACAGGTACACACATACACACAGTCACCTTGACATCAATGTCTTGAACGTTTAGACTGGACTGCAATCTCCCTTGACTGCCTTAGCAACCCAGGACAGGAAGTGGGAGGTAAGTGAATTTCTGCATTAATTACACTAATTAAGAACATCGTAAAATGTGGTTTAATCTACACCTGCAAATAACAACACCAACATCCTCTCCACAGTTGTGGACAGCTCCCAACGTACTTCATCCCATACTGGATACAGCCAGTGTCACTGTATAATATGTGTTGTTATTTTAATTCCCTAATATAAAGTGTTTCGCCCCCCACAGATAATTTTTTGGACGATGATCCAGTGCCTTGTGCGTTTGCTGGTCATGGCCGTCAGTGTGTCGTTAATGGCTCTGAGTGCAGAGGTCGGTGGGCCGGTCCCAATGGGGGGATCACTAACTTCGACAATTTCTTCTTCGCCATGTTGACCGTCTTTCAGTGCATCACCATGGAGGGATGGACTGATGTCCTGTACTGGGTAATAAGTTATTAGGGCTCTCCCATAAACACGTGTTACAGCAGCTCTCAGCAGACTACTCAGCAGCTCTGGCTGAAAGCCAAAGAGAGAACTTTTGTGTATTTCTCTGTCTCTCTCTGGATCTATCTACGTTGTTTGTCACACATAACTTAGTGCAGCTCTTAATAAATTCTAGTGTTGCATTGCATTGCTTCTTTTTGACAATTATAGCAATAATTTTTTTAAAGAAAATGTGCCCCACATCTGTTAACCACTGTCACCCACACAAGAATGGAAACTCTAAATGTCATATTCTCCATAACCGCTGAGGGCCATCTTTACTTAACTAACCACAAAATCACTGGCTATGATGTTAAAGTTTTCATTGCCACAATTCTTAAATCACCTTGAATTGACAAGTGAAAGTTTTAAGCGTCAGAGTAATCTGTGGAGTAATCATCAGCGTCGCACCTTAGTATATATAGGGAGAAGAGATATTTCATTTGTTTGCTTTCTGCAGATTCATAGTAGATATCAATTCACCACGCAAGTCTAAAACATTCTGATGATATTTTAGTTTTCTTTTCTGGTTTAAATGTGTAACTTCAAAATAAGCACAAAAAAAACAGGTCATGGGGAACTCACCACTCTCTCTGACTCTCTGTGCCCGATTTAAACGATCTAAGGTGCACGGTCTGGCCCACTATCTTAGCATGTAAACAAGTAGGTTTTAATCGCAGTAAGGAGAAATACCAAAAAGTATTGATTGATTGTAAAGGTGCAGATTGTAATATGTCATTCTTTTTCTTATGCAAACTTATCACAGAATATTCTCTCTCTCTTTCTCTCACTCACTGTGTGTGTGTGTGTGTGTGTGTGTGTGCGTGCAGATGAATGATGCCATAGGTTTTGAGTTGCCCTGGGTTTACTTTGTCAGTCTGGTGATCTTCGGCTCATTCTTCGTTCTTAACCTTGTTCTGGGAGTCCTCAGCGGGTTTGTGACAATTGACTTCTTACCACAGAAGAAAAATAAAAGTCCTATTAAGTGCAGATCAAATGTTATTGTTATTTGTATGTTTACCCTGTAGAGAGTTCAGCAAGGAGAGGGAGAAGGCAAAGGCTCGTGGAGATTTTCAGAAGCTAAGGGAGAAGCAACAGATGGAGGAGGACCTGTGTGGATACATGGACTGGATCACTCAAGCCGAGGACATGGACGAACTGGACGAGGACGAAAACATACGTGAGAACACAAACAGAAAGAAAGAGGGAGAGAGAGAACTCATCAGCTGATGATGAATCTATAAGACCTAACTCATAATTGTTCTTTAATCATGTGATATAAATCACTAAGAGACAACACGTTAATGAGAATCAGTTAATGAAGTTAATTAAAGCAAGCGTGTAAATGGCCGCCATTAGCAAAATCACAAAGGCAGATGATAGACATATGATGCATCTTTCTGTCTTTTTGTCTGTCTGTCTCCTGGTCATTCTCATTGTCTGTCTGTTTCTCCCTTTCCCTCTCTATTTCTTTCTTTTGCTCTCTTCCTGTTTTTATCTATCTATCTGTCTGTCTGTCATTCTGTTTATCATTTGGTCTGTCTCAGGACCGTCTCTTGGTGATCTGTCAGACAAGAAGAGAGGGAAGTTTGGATGGTTCAGTCACTCCAATGAAACACATGGTAAAATGCACACATGACATAACCACATGGTAAAACACACACACTCACAAAGATGAAGTAAAACTGTACAGTTCTTACCATCAGTGAGTATTCAGTACACACATACACACACACACACACACACAGGCACTTGTGTGAATCGGGTGTGGATTCTGGGCCTCTTTGTCTCCTCTCATTTACCTGACCCACATTCATTCTCTCTTTCGCTCTCTCTCTCTCTCTCTCTCTCTCTCTCTCTCTCTCTCTCTCAGCGAGTCTTCCTGCAAGTGAAACTGCATCTGAGAACACGGAGAACATCGATGAGGAACACACTAACTGCTGCCAGGCCTGCTGGTAATGTAGAAAATTTACATTCACGATTTCCCAGAGGATGAACCTTTCCAATTCGATCCCCTGTTCCTCGATGTCGAAGGTCCCTGAACAAGACACTAACCCCAGCTTACTCCCAACAAGCAAGTGGGCCTTGCATGGTTACCTCGGCTGTCGATGTGTGAATGTGTGTGTGAATGGGTGAATGTTAGGCAAACATTGTAAAGCGCTTTGGAAAAAGGCGCTATAGAAATGCAGTTCATTTAATCCCTGATGGTAATGGTAAATGTGGCATTAATAAATTGTTGTTGGAGAATGGAACTCTGTATACAGACTTCCTCTTTTTACCTGCACTGATTTGGTCATGTAGTTTTTGTCTCTAGGGAAAGCTAAAACATCAGCAAGGTTCTTTTTTGTCTAGTGTGTTGATATTGTGACATTTAAATTGTTAGGGAGCACTATCTTGGCTTTTAGACTGTGCTGTACCTTTATTACGTTAGCTTTAGAGAGCTTCCTCTGACATTTTGTTTCTCTTTCAGTGCTCGGATGATGAAGATCAGCTGCTGGTGAGTTCAGTCAGATATTACAAGCACTGATTCTGCAGCAATTTGACAAATTTAGAGAAATACACTTTGGAAAAAAAATAAAGAAATAATTCCAGAGGTAATTAAAATATTCAAACACGATAACCAGACATTGACTGGTATTGTCCCTCAAGTATACAAATATAACTCAATCACTCTCTCTCTCTAGTCGTCTGTTGCGGAGATGGAACAGGGTTTGTCGGAGGAACTGCCGCACGGCCGTGAAATCTGTGACTTTCTATTGGATAGTGCTGCTGCTTGTCTTCCTCAACACTTCGCTCAGTGCCTCTGAGCACTACAATCAACCTGATTGGCTCACACAGGTCCAGGGTGAGTTACACACATCATCTTCAACTGGTAGGTTTGACTTTGCCATTTTTTACATAACAATACAGTTGCTACGCTAACACAGCGTAACATCAATAGGGCAATTTTTTTAGCGGTAGCTTGTAATTAGCAGTAATAAGCAGGATAATCTGTTGTCTGCAGGTGATGGAATGATCTCATAGGAATAATCCTCAACAGGACAATCAGGATTTGTCTTGTATGGAGGTGTCTTATGCTCTCTCACTGACAAAAAAAAATACAAAGTATACAAATAAAAATAATAAAATATTTTAATTGCTTCTTGTAGTAAAATGACATCATTGAAGGCATTGTTTAGAGACCACCTGCGACACCTCTACGGACCACCAGTTGAAAACCTCTGCCTTACATAACATCATCTTAATAATGTACACATTTCAATGCTGGTTAAATAACAAGATCAGACACTTCTTCTTTATATGCCCCTCTTTCTCTCTGCAGATATAGCCAATAAGGTCTTGCTGTCTCTCTTCACGGTGGAGATGCTGTTGAAGATGTATAGTCTGGGTCTGGCTCATTACTTTGTGGCGTTCTTTAACCGTTTTGACTGTTTTGTGGTATGTGGTGGGATCGTGGAGACCATCTTGGTGGAGCTGGAGATCATGCCTCCTCTGGGGATATCTGTGCTGCGCTGTGTCCGCCTGCTCAGAATCTTCAAAGTCACGCGGTGAGGGAACAAATCAGTCCTGTACACAAGGGGATGTGTAAACCCAATGATAGAGATTGACTGCCAGTATCAAGCTGTTACCCACACTGTGTCTACAGATCCCATGGGGTTTGAGAGATGCGGGTCGACTTTTAACACCAAGAATTGGCGACAACCATCATTTCATTTTAGAGGCATTTATACAGGCGCCGGTGGGATGGCTAGCCCGAATTTGAAGAGTCAAATGATTCTGCTGTTTTCCAAAGGCATCATGTAGCTTGAGTATGAGTCCACACATTGTATGTGCAGGTGGCCTTCTCCAAATGCTGTGCACGATGATGTGTGCAGCAGAATTGTTCAGGCATGAATGTCCATGTTGGACTTTGCTTATGTCACTGCGGCCTACTTGTGCATTGAGTCCAATATGTTAGCTGTCGCGTTGTCTGTGTGCCATACAAAATAACGTGGAGAAAAATAAGGTAGAGTTCTGTAACTATATGCTGATTTCAATTGTTCAGTATTGGCTTGATTTTACTGTCTCTCACTCTCTCTCTCCGCAGTCATTGGACAGCTCTGTCCAATCTTGTGGCGTCTCTCCTGAACTCTATGAAGTCTATCGCCTCCCTGCTACTCCTTCTCTTCCTTTTCCTCATCATCTTCGCTCTGCTTGGCATGCAGCTGTTTGGTGGGAAGTTCAACTTTGACGAGACACAAACCAAGCGCAGCACCTTTGATGCCTTCCCACAGGCACTGCTCACCTGCTTCCAGGTAACCCTCCCCTATTGAAAATCAATAATCAAGACGTTTTGCACAGCTCTCATGGACTATACGATGTTTGCATGTAGATTCTTACAGGTGAGGACTGGAACGTGGTGATGTATGATGGCATCATGGCCTATGGTGGCCCAGTGTTTCCAGGCATGATTGTGTGTGTTTACTTCGTCATCCTCTTCATCTGTGGTAACTGTATCCTTTAAAATGATATGCCTCACCATAACCTGCATAACCCAGACTGTCCTCTGACTGGCGATGTAGTACTGGGCAAAAAACGGGAAAGCAAGGCTGCTCTTTACTGTCCTTCCATAGAGAATGTGATTCCTCATAGACATGAAAGCTGCTGCCCCCTGATGGAGGTAAAAATTGGCAAGTAACAACTAAATTCCTTAAGGTAACTGTCGTGACAAATATTTGGTCACTTGGTTAGTGTTGTAGAAATGCATGTTTTGTTTCATTCGTTTTGTTTTCAGTCTCGGTTTGTGATGTTACATCTAGACATACTGAACAATCTTTACCGTGAATGTTCCAGATTTATTACTGAGAGAAAAGAATGTACTGTTTGTAATGATGGGCACCAATATAATCTGGGCCGGTAAAGTGTGAGTCTCCCATTTGTTACACCCCCCCGCCCACTCCGCCTGACTCCCATGTATTGTTCATAGAGATAGACTGTGATGTCACCCCCATTGACAGACAGAATAATGAAAAACAGACAAAATAATCAGGATTTCTCCAAGAATGGAGATCACTCAGTCTCAAATTGATGCCAATTCAACAGAAGAAAACTTTGAAAACACATTGAGAAATATTTGCAACACAGCAAATATACTTGCAATAAAGAACCTAACCCAAAACTCACACATTCAACTCAACACAGTGTGTGTCCTTATCGCATCATCAGACATTCTGTTAAACGTCTTCTTGGCCATTGCCGTGGACAACCTCGCTGGAGGAGATGGAGATGATAAGAAGAAAAAGTGAGTGATGAAGGGGATGAATAAGGGAGGAATGAAGCGGAGTGAGAAAGGATGGAGATAAAATAAAGTCAAGAAGGAAATTAAAACAAAAAAGTGTTATTCATTTCATGACATGCTGTTTTCTTTTCAAATAGTGAAAAGAAAGAGGGACCGGAGGTGGAAATTGAAGAAGAAGTGAAGGTGAGTATAGAGAATGATTTCTTTTGAATTTCCTGTTCATGAGCAATAAATCTGAGTACAGAACGGGTGACAGAGTGCTGACAGTCATTTTGTTCTCTGCAGGTGGACATTGATGAAGACACAGAGTACGAGGAAGAGGTTCACGAGGGAGATGAAGGTGATTTCTCACCAATTTGAGTCTGATTTCAGCTTTTGAGAATTTAAAATTCGACACAAATCGGACTTGAACTGGGTTGAGATTTTTTGTAAGAATTCATATTTTTAGAGTCTGGATTCTGGTATATTGTAAATGGAAGAGGAGTAAAAGACTGTAACATTGATTATTATATGTTTTTAAGTATGAGGGATCTCACAGTTAAATATCTGATAAGGTTTGAAAAATCTCGTACAATTAATCAGGCACTACAGAGCTTTTACTGTGAAGGAACTGGAGACCTTTTAAGGAGTTGTGACAATTTTAATGTGCGGCACTTAGCAAGCTTTTACTGCGCTTGCTGGCTCAGTGCGTGACATTTTCCACCCCTTTATTGTTTTAGGTGATAATCCTTAATTTTTCTTGTTTCAAAAAATCACAAATTCTCCATAGAATTTTTGTTGTAAAAGTAATTTGACTGATCTTTATTTTAGTAAAGGATTTTTCATTAATTGTGTCTTACATTCCCCAAGAAAGAGGCAGGCAGCTGATACCCAGATTGAATAAATTCAATTCAATTCAATTTTATTTATATAGCACCAAATCACAACAAAAGTCATCTCATGGCACTTTACAGGTAGAGCAGATCAAGATCATAATCTTGAATGTGTAGAGACCCAACATTCCCCCATGAGCAAGCACTTGGTGACAGCCAGGGGAAGCCAGACAGGAAAAACTCCCCTTTTAAAGGGAAGAAACCTCGAACAGAACTTGGCTCTAGGAGGGCGGCCATCTGCCTTGACCGGTTGGGTTGAGAGAGAAAGTGGGAGGGAGGCTGGGGGCTGGGGGTCTTTATGTCCTTAAGACAAGCTTGAAGTTTAGTAAACTGATTGGTAGGTTGCAGTATTTCCTTATAATATTACCTAAGGGAAGCATATATAAGGTGAATAGTATCGGTCCAAGCACAGAACCTCGTGGGACTCTGTGATTAACTTTTGCACACATTGAGGATTCATCGTAAACGTGTACAAACTGAAATTGATCTGATAAATAGGAATTAAACCACCTTAATGCAGTTCCTTTGATGCCAATCAGATGCTCTAATCTCTGTAACAGGATGTGATGGTCAATGGTGTCAAAAGCAGCACTAAGGTCCAACAAAACCAGC
>OMNV01029539.1:10739-24415 GCA_900303265.1 Brotula barbata
TAAGGATGTGCCTGATTTTTGCAATGTTACGCAGATGGAAGAAGGCAGTTTTTGAAATTTGTTTTACGTGTGAGTTAAAAGACAAATCCTGATCAAAGATGACTCCCAGATTTCTCACGGTGGTGCTGGAGGCTAAGGTAATGCCATCCAGAGTAGCTATATTATCAGATAATGTGTTTCTGAGGTGTTTAGGCCCAAACACTATGACTTCCGTCTTGTCCGAGTTTAACAGAAGAAAGTTGCAGGACATCCAGGTCTTTATGTCCTTAAGGCACGCCTGAAGTTTAGTAAACTGATTAGTGTCATTTGGCTCCATTGCTCCAGGTGTTTCCTAATAATATTACCTAAGGGAAGCATATATAAAGTGAATAGTATAGGTCCAAGCACAGAACCTTGTGGGACTCCGTGATTAACTTTTGCACGCATTGAGAATTCATTGCTAACGTGTACAAACTGAAATCAATCGGATAAGTAGGACTTAAACCACCTTAATGCAGTTCCTTTGATGCCAATCAGATGCTCTAATCTCTGCAACAGGATCTGATGGTCATTGGTGTCAAAAGCAGCACTAAGGTCCAACAGAACCAGTACAGAGAGAAGTCCTCTGTCTGAGGCAATTTGGAGGTCATTTGTAACTTTCACCAGTGCTGTCTCTGTGCTATGGTGAGCTCTAAATCCTGACTGAAAATCCTTTTATAAACTATTATTATGTAGGAAGTCACATAGCTGATTGGCGACTGCTTTCTCAAGGATCTTGGAGAGAAAGGGAAGGTTGGATATAGGTCTATAATTGGCTAGGACACCTGAATCTAGAGTGGGCTTTTTAAGAAGAGGTTTAATTACAGCTACTTTGAAGGACTGTGGTACGTAGACTGTTTGTAAAGACACATTGATCATATGTAGTAAAGAGGTGTTAATTAAGGGTAAGACTTCCTTAAGCAGCCTAGTTGGGATGGGGTCTAAGAGACAGGTTGATGGTTTAGAATAAGCAAACATAAAGACAACAATAAAAAAAAACTGTGGATGAACAATATAAACCTCCACAGTTAAAAAAACCCGCAAACAATTCAGTAACGTGCATCCCTCCTTATTATATTGATTTGTTTTGGACTGCCAATAAGTGACATCACCTCGATGTGACAGTTTCATTTTGAAATTTGTAATTATGGGAGTGGTTGCTCACCTGCCTGCTTGTATTACCCCCTAGCACCATCAGATGTCATTTGCTAGATGAAAAATGACAAAATTAAGGATTATCACTAACCTGTTTTTACATGTATGTATGTACAATTTTGTCTCAGAAGGAGGAGTCCAGTTAAAGATGGCAGATCTTGCGCCTCCTAAGGAAAAGATTCTTCCAATCCCAGAGGGCAGTGCTTTCTTCTGCCTCAGCAAAACAAACCCGTAAGTTCACCTGGGTCTGATCAAATCTAATTTATTTAGGACAAAATTAAGTTTGTTTTTTCAGTTTTAAGAATAGAATTTTGGAAAACAAAGAATGACATTTTAAAGGCAAAATGGCATCAACAGCTTATCATGTAGAAATATGTGATAGAAAACTTTCTGTGTCTGTCTCTCTTCAGAATTCGCGTAGGATGTCACACCCTGATTCACCACCACATCTTCACCAACCTCATCCTTGTCTTCATCATTCTCAGCAGTTGCTCCTTGGCAGCTGAGGATCCAATCAGAGCTCACTCATTCAGGAACAATGTGAGTATGAAAACACCAACAGTGAAAATCAGAAGTTGGATTGGTATCATCATGGATGTGCTGTGTCCTGTGTTAAAAATGTGTGGAGCTTGACACTAATACCAACTAATGCCTCCTGGAACAACGTTACTCAGGGTTACAAAGTGGCCTGGAAAACCTGGAAAATAGTTGACTTAGTTTCCAGTCATAGAAAACACATGGAAGATGAGAGAAAAACTCAAATGTCTGGGAAAATGATCAATATTATTCTATTTTCCTTTAGCTTACAGTTAAGTACTGGGCAATCAATTGGAGCTCCCCAAAACAAATATTTATTACCTGCTGCTCTCTGAGCAACACACACACAGAAGCCCACATTGATCTCCCCATCGTCATGTGCTCCATTTGGTCTTGTTGTCACGTTGTTAACATTTCAAAAACGTAGGTTGGCTATATGTTATTTGTCCACCCTCAATAGTTCAGTATCTTCCTTGCTGGTTCGATCCTGATTTGTAAACTCTACCTACCTTTCTCCACTGAACACCACAGTGTGGACGTCAGCAGCACCTATAAAGCAATGGTTTTAGGCATGTCTCTCTTCTGTCGTCTGCTGGACATTCCCTTTATTGAGACAAACAGCATGTAGTGATTTACGTTAATGCAACCCTTGGAATCTTGTAAAATTCATCCATCTTATTCGCTTTTGATCAGCATTTGTGGTTTGTGGCAGAGGCAGAGCTACATCAGATTATAAGGAGGAAGTGGGTCAGTGACTAACCGGGTCAAACAGGGAAACACATCCAGAGAGAAATTCACCTGTTCACTGAGTGATTCTGAGAAAAATATGACTATACACACACACACAGACACACACACACACATACACATACATACACACAAACACACAGTGTGAAGAGCAGCTGCCCTCATGCTAGACATAGCAATTAGCAACAGCTGAGGAGAACTGCTTACAATATACAATCAACACACAAGCCAAAATTGCACACACACAAACACCCACACACATACTTTGCTCACACTATGTCGTCATAAATTCACCCACAGAAACTATTTGGTGTCAGTCTTGAGTGTGAAGTTATGGTACAATTTATTTTTTTTAATCATCAGTAAGTTGTTGTTTTTTAAACCATCTTCAATCTGAATGTTTATTACTGTTGGTGTCTTAAAGAAAATAAAGGATTAAATGCAGCACTGACTCCCAGAATGAGCTCAGTAGTACAATAAATATACAGCCTGTGAACGTAGTCCTTTTCCCTCTGGGTTTAAATAGCACGTCGGGTGGAGTGACACAAACCATAAATCACATAAAATGGTTTCTTATAAAGGAGACCTGATTAACAACAGTTTTTTTTAATCAAATGTATTCTTATTTGATAGAGAACAAACTTGTTTTCAATCTACTCTTTAAGTCTATTACATTTGGGGAGCTTCTAATGACCAAATGTCTCACCAGCTTTGGTTCTGATGCTAACAGACCTGCACCTTATGAGCTAAAAGACCTTACAGGTTCATATTCTTTCAGCTTTTCCAGCCCCAGGTCAACACTCTGCATATTGTGATATGAAAACGCTGTCGATGGGGATTCATTAACAATGTGATATTGATTGCTTTTGTCAGCTGTTGAATTGTATAACAACTTTATTCGAAAGAGCTAAAAGACTATTGCGGTTATCCAACTTGCTAGAAATAAAGATGTATGCTGGTTTTATACTGAACAAATTTTTATTTTTATGTGGCTACTGAGACTCAAGATTTCTCACTATATTCATTCATTTTACAAAACTGGATTCCAATTATTTGCTATCTTGGAGTCTTTCTTAGTCATTTAGTGAGAGTTCTATTTAAATCTGAATGTCAATAGCAGAGATACGCTTCTTCCATGTAAACGCTAACAAGCTCACGGTAAAGATGTTTAGGAGTGAGAGAACATGGGTGCATTACCTTGTTTTTATTACCAACATGATAAAGCTGATGAATTACCCCTGTATGTACCACATATGATGTAAATGATGATGTAAACGCTAACAGTGTGTGTTTATGTGTGTAGATTCTGGGTTATGCAGACTATGCCTTTACTTCCATCTTCACCGTGGAAATTCTGTTAAAGGTAAAGAAATATAGTATTTAATTAATTTAATTTCATGAAGCATCTTGTTTCGTTCTTTGAATATTTCTGTTTCTCTCTCTCAGATGACTGTCCATGGAGCGTTCCTCCATCAGGGCTCCTTTTGCAGAAACTGGTTTAACCTGCTGGATCTGCTGGTGGTCAGCGTCTCTCTGGTCTCCTTTTTCCTGCAGTCAGTACCAACTGATTTCAATTTTTCTGCTTTTTTCAATGTTGTTGAAAAACCATATTGCTGTTTTGTGGTTTAGCTTTTAGTTGGTTTAGCTTGACCTGATTTGAAAAAGTTTTTCTTTCCTCCACCTGTGATATTGAAATGAGAAATAAGAGCAGTGTTGCACCATCTAGTAGCTCTCTGAGAATTTATTTCCTATTTGTAGTACACAGAAGACACCATGGTTCCGAAACACCCATGACGTGGCTCACAACAAACCTGGAAATAAAACAATACACATACACACATATGTTTCTATGTAACCACCAAATGGCAAACCATGAGCGTAATACCTTTTTGTTGAGATATTTGGTATTTTGGCTGATAGATGGATTATCTCCAGCAAGTTCCACGTGTCTGCAAGTAGAAATTAATCAAAATGGACTGAAATCAATCAGTCAAATTCAACACTGTTTTTTATTCAAGAAATGATCAACAGGAATTTATAGTAGTTACTGGGATGAAGCACAACACTGTACTATGGTTCTCAATGTGTGGGTGCTCCACGCAACTGTAGGACATGGACAGTTATACATTACAGTAATGTCTTCACTTCCCTGTGTATTAACTGACTCTCTCCCTATCTGTCTTTAGCTCCAGTGCGATCTCAGTGGTGAAGATCCTCAGAGTCCTCAGGGTGCTCAGGCCTCTGAGGGCCATCAACAGAGCCAAAGGACTCAAGGTACCCAGCAGTGCGTGTGCCTGCGTGTACATTTGTAAAAACAATTAATCTATTTGTTGATTGTTTCAGCATTAGTTTAAAAGAAAGTGGCATATAAGAAACTATAATCGTGTGTGTGTGTGCGTGCTGCAGCATGTGGTCCAGTGTGTGTTTGTGGCCATCAGGACCATTGGAAACATCATGATTGTAACAACACTGCTGCAGTTCATGTTCGCCTGTATTGGAGTCCAGCTCTTCAAAGTGAGTCTGTCAAAGTAAACTTTATCGTCTTTCTACTCTCACATCATGTGACACACAAACTGGAAAACACAATCTTTAGAAATAAATGAAAAAAACAACAGATTTTTATTTTCACAGTCTCCGTATCTGATTATTGATTGTTTGGTCTCAAATCATCAAGCTTTTTATAGTATAACTAATCAGAAAATCCTCACATCAGAGAGCAGCCGGAACCAAAGAGACCCCAGAAAATACTTAATTTTTGTATTTATTTGTCTTGTCCAATAATTTATTATATCCTATATTTTTTAGGAGAAGTGTCACACAAATACGCTAAAACAAATGGTTGATTTATTTATGCTGTCATTAGTTGCTACTTGCTTAGAATTTTAGTTGTTTGTTTACAGATGTACTTGTGTTTCACACAGGGTAAATTCTATCGCTGCACAGATGAAGCCAAACACACCCCTGAACAGTGCAAGTACGCTGCTTTTAATTCTTTAACTCTAAACTCATCTTTTGTAAAAGTATTGAGTTATCCTAATGTCGGGGGATGTGTCTGCTTTTGTGTGTGTGTGTGCAGAGGAACATTTGTGGTGTATAAGGATGGGGATGTGAGCCACCCCATGGTGAGAGAGAGAATCTGGCACAACAGCGACTTTAACTTTGACAACGTGCTGATGGGGATGATGGCGCTATTCACCGTGTCGACCTTTGAGGGCTGGCCAGCGTGAGTACCAGAGAGAGCGAGAGGAGATGAAATAGAAAAAAGAGAGAAACAGACATAAACAAAAGAGAGATAAAAGACAAAAAACAGACACTAGTCCTGGTTCATCCACTATTTATCCCTTTTCCTGTTGTTTCCTGCAGTTTTATGTTTGTTTATCCAAACTGGGTAACCCTAGTTGGAGTAGACGTCCTAACACTTCCGTATAAGTCACTGAAAGTCCATAACATTGTCATGTGACACTGGACTGCCTGCATCATTTTGCCAGGAATGTCAGGCCAGACACCATTTATGAAAAATCCTGCATGGAGATGCATGTGGAAACTAAACCGATTGAATGATTTAACAACACAAAGGGCGTGGAAAATGAGTGTTACATTTTGAGGGTTTTTTAAAACAAGAAAATATCATGATTATCCCTTGAAAACAGGATGTTACCACTGCTCTTCATTAAGAGACGCTGAAACAGAAAGAAGAGAGAGAGAGAAAGAGGAGAGATTTTGAGGGAACTAAAGCTGCTAAATGGAACACGTCCATAATTACCTTCAGGCAGTAGAAAGCACAATTCACCCTGCTTCCTAACTCTTCCTTCCGCTAACCCCAGCTGACCAATCAAAGAAAAAGGAAGTCTCAAATCAACCATCTTAGTGTAGACAGTTAGAAGCCGTCTCGTCTCTCTGTGCAGCCTGCTGTATAAGGCCATAGACGCTAATGGGGAGCACTCTGGTCCCATTTACAACTACCGAGTGGAAATCTCCATCTTCTTCATCGTCTACATCATCATCATCGCCTTCTTTATGATGAACATCTTCGTGGGTTTTGTCATCATCACTTTCCGGGAGCAGGGAGAGCAGGAGTACAAGAACTGTGAGCTCGACAAGAACCAGGTAAAACAACATAGTTAAGTTTTTATGGCATTGATTTCCTCAAGAGCCCTCTCATGTTTGAAAGACAAGTTTTGGCCTTAATCACAGTTTTAATACAGTTTTAAAGTGCATGGAAACGTACTGAGTGAATTCTTTTCCTCTTGTGCATAAACTATAGGTGTGCTCACTGCTCCTCTCCTTTGCTCCTTTTTCACTCTAAGAAAAGATCAATATTAATCAGATTACAGCAAATGCCTCAATCTGATTGGTACATTTGGAATCAACATAGTGCAAGAGTGCACAATAAAGTTGAGCTTGCAGGCTCTATTCAAGCAATAGACCACAGATTTCAGGCAAGAGCAGCGGAAATGAATGCGAGGAGGAAGAATTTGAGCATGTTCACTTATTTTTCAAAGCTAGTATAATACAGTACAACCCGACAACATAGAACACTGCTCTCCCATTAATAGTGCCCCCCACTAACCCACAAATGAAGCAATGAATCAAGGTAAAAAACCATCGTGAATCTGAATGCTTGGGGACTTGGTTATAGTTAGGGGGCTGACCAGCTGATCTATACACTAACCTGAGCTCTAAACCTCAACCAATGCTGAGAATGTTGATAGTCTTATGAGAACTCAATCCCAAAATGCTGTTCTTTTCCCCACAAATAATATCAACACAAATGGTCATACATTGTATCATTTCTAATTAGGTTGTGAACATGAAGGTTATAATGTAATTTCTTTGATTCTTATACAGCGTCAGTGTGTGGAATACGCGCTGAAGGCTCAGCCACTGAAGCTTTATATTCCAAAGAATCCGGTTCAGTATAAGTTCTGGTCCATCATCAACTCCACAGGCTTTGAATACGTCATGTTCGTCCTCATCCTCCTCAACACCGTCACACTGGCTGTACAGGTACACACTGTCTGTGTGTGTGTGCTCTCTATACTTTAGCGTGAACTTTACTGTGTATCAAGAAAAAACAACTTGTAGACAGATTAATTTCTTCTAAAATCAATTAAGTAATTACATTTTGACAAAAACGTTGAAACATTACAATCATAGTGTGATAATATGATAATTACTATTTGAGCAAACAGTCTGCGTGTCCAAATTAAGACTGTGAAGGCTCTGCTGTTTTCTCTGATTTCTTCTTTTAGTATGTACATCACTCAAGTCTTTAAGTCACTTAAGTCACTTAAGTGTTTTTTCGTCAAAATATCTGAAATATAGAAATATATATATTTTCACTAGTGGCCTTAAATTGTTGTAATTCCCTCATTTCAACATTAATTAAAAAATAAACTTCACAAGTTAAAAAAAGGGTGTAAAAAAACCCTATTATATTTCAGTTGACTATTTGAATGGCACACATAATTCATGAGAGAGAAAATGTGGAGAAAATTCACCCTAAATTTCTCTTTTTTGTTTATGTACAGAGAAATAGTATTATAATTGCTGATACAATTTCAAATTTTGAAATGTTTCCAGTCATTACACAATACTTACATATTCTTTAAGTATACTTTTTGAAATATTATGCAATACAAACATATTTGTTTAAAAAGCAAATGTACCATGTCAACATGATGGGCTATTTTACATGATGTTATAACAATGAGACAATAGTTCATCAGTGATGCACGTTTTGATTACAGTTTATGTCATGCTTGGGATGCTGTTTTGGTGGAATTCTGCTATTATTAAGTTTGAATAAAGAGTATATGTAAATGTTACTTAGGGCCATGATGCTGGTTGTGCCAGTCCACAGTGGGCGGACAACCCATGAATCATTCATATTTTCACTTCTACCTTCCAACTTAAGTTAGATAACAAAAAAGTTTTCATGTTTTAATGAGATATGTTATTGTTTAATAACTGGAAAGTTTATTATGTTGCAATAATGAGAAAAAAAGCATTATTACACAAAATTTTGCATTTTCAATGTTTTCTTTTTTTTATCACAATAGAAGCAATTTGCCTCTGCAAAATGTAATCATTTATTATGGCTTATCAGGAAATTATAGCTTTATGAAATCCATTTGTTCATTTGTAAGTGTGCCAGTATGTCCGACTTTCTTGGTGATGTTTCAGCACTACGAGCAGTCAAAATCCTTCAGCTACATCATGGACATCCTAAACATGGTGTTTACTGGACTCTTCACCGTGGAAATGCTTCTCAAGCTGCTGGCTCTCAGACTCAGGGTGAGAGAAACACACACACACCTGTGTCAACTCTATTAGGTCTGATCATGACATACGATTAAACGGATAATCCTTAACTTTTATTGTTTTAAGAAAATAAAATTTTAGCACAAATATTTCATGGTGTTTTTAGTGTAAGAGTAATATCCTTGATTTTTAGCTTACGCACACATCTCAGTATAGGATTTTTCATGAATGTCTAGTGTCTGACGTGACATTACGGAAAAAATGATGCAGACAGTCCTGTGTCACATGACAACATTATTGGAAGCATTAGGAAGGCTCTGGGTAGTTAAAAAACACAAACAAAAAAGCATGAAAAGCCAACAGAAGAGAACAGAAACGCAAAGAAAAGTGAGAAAACGGTGGATCTACAAGTATGTCAGAGGGAAAAAATATAATACCAAGGGTCATCACTCTAACCATGTAACATTAGATCAGTTCTGACAGTAGTTACAAATGAACATTGCCTCAAAAATCAGTCATCCCTTTAGTTATGTTTATTAAATAACCTGTGACTCCGCCTCCACTTCTGTCGTCAGCATTATTTCATCGATGCCTGGAACTCCTTCGATGCTCTGATTGTGGTTGGTAGCGTGGTTGACATCGTCGTCACAGAATTCAGCGTGAGTACTTACATATCTCACCACTTGAAGTAACAATAGTAACTCGAGTTTTATCTATCTGTCTATCTATCTATCTGTCTGTCTGACCTCTCTCACTCTGTTCCCCTCTCTTTGATCTCTCTCAGACTGGGGAGGACAGCTCTCGCGTGTCAATCACCTTCTTCCGCCTGTTTCGAGTGATGCGATTGGTGAAGCTGCTAAGTAAAGGGGAGGGTATTCGCACCCTGCTCTGGACCTTCATCAAATCTCTGCAGGTCTGTCTGTCTAATCGTATTTTTAGGGAAGATAGACGCTGTAATCTTTACTCACACATTAACACAGTCTGAAAAACATAAAAGTATACTGATGTTTGAACCCTGCTTTCTGTCATCCTAGGCTCTGCCCTACGTTGCTCTGCTCATAGCCATGATCTTCTTCATCTATGCTGTCATAGGCATGCAAGTAAGGTCAAGCACATTTCAAAAGAAATTTTAAAATCCATTAAAAATTCAAATGAATAGCAGTAACAACAAATTAAAGGAAACACAGATCCCCTATGTTTGTTTTAGAATTCATTATATGAAACCATTGTGCATTTATTTGCGGTTATGACTGGTCACTGGACTTTTGGACACAAGTGGCTGCTCTTATTTTTTAATAATTTCTTACTTACTTTTTACCAGTATTTTTTAGTTTGTAAGACGATTTCTTGTTCAATAAAGCTTAAAAAACAAAACAGCCGGATAGTTATTAACACCAACAATTGTTATTGTTGCATAACTTGCTCTTGCTCTCTCTCTCCCCCTCAGACCTTTGGAAAGATTGCAATGCAGGATTATACTCAAATCAACAGGAACAACAACTTCCAGACTTTTCCTCAGGCTGTTCTCCTCCTCTTTAGGTCAGCTCACCTACTTTACTTTAAACTCTCCTCACACCTAAATCATTTCCTGCACAAAGAAGATTTTCTTCTGTGCTGATTTGTTTTCGTTTTTATTCTGTGTTGTTGAAAAGTCTGAACCAGTTTCATGAGAGATGTTGGTTGAGTCGAACATTGAATTAACGTTGTGCCATTTTTCTGGCATATTAGCTCATCTTGGTCCAAAAAATCAGTCATTACATCTTGACAAATTAACTCCTCCTCCTCAACTTGGAGGAGTCCTAAGCCACACTGCCCTTAGTGTGATCTGGTGGTAGATATGCTCCAGGCAGTAACCTAATTGATTACATCATTGAGAGTCAGCCATATCTATAAAGTTGAGCCTTGGTAGAGGTTTGCATTGTAATGAGGACCCCTCTGCTTGTTTCTGTATTGCGGTGTGGAATGAACGTTGTTGCCAGTATGGTCTGGGATCATCTAGCTCTGATGGTGAATGCAAGATATACTAAAAGTTCATTCATCCTGAAGGAAATTGTTGAACGCGCTACAGTCACGACACGTATGTCAGTCTTGTTATGTTTGTGTTGCTAAAGGTGTGCTACAGGTGAGGCATGGCAGGAGATCATGCTGGCTAGCCTTCCCGGGAAACGCTGTGACCCAGAGTCGGACTATGAACCCGGAGAGGAGTTCAGCTGTGGCAGCAACTTTGCGATTGTCTACTTCATCAGCTTCTTCATGCTGTGTGCTTTCCTGGTCAGAACACACTCACAGAATTATAACATGGATGGTGGGAATGTGATGTTTTTATGTTTGGCAGTTCTTTTAACTATTTTTTGACATGGGATTTCACTGTTCATCTCAAAACTAAGCTTATTGAGAATCACTATGAAAGTCATTGGGGGAGAAAATTACCAAACCCTCCAAGAAATATTTGAGGCAAACACCCACATGCTTTCCAACAAAATAGTAGCTGATCCAACCCACATTTTATTCTGTGAATTTGAGCTTGGGCCCTCCAATAGAAGGGGGCTGAACCAATACAAAAATCCATGCGTGCCAACCTCAATAATGCACACACACATACACACATGGTGAGTTATTTATGTTAGCGCCTCCATTATAAGAATCCCTGATCTACTGTGTTCACTTCCTCTGACTTCTTCAATCGCCTTCAGATCATCAATCTGTTTGTTGCCGTCATCATGGACAACTTTGACTATTTGACCCGTGATTGGTCCATTCTGGGGCCGCACCACCTGGACGAATTCAAGAGGATCTGGTCAGAATACGACCCAGAAGCCAAGTATGAAACACACATACACAGACATGTCTGAATATTATTACTGCTACTTGTAATCTTCATAAAAAATGTTTATGCAAACAGTCCATTAAGTATGGTTCACATCACAAAATAATTGTAATGATTTGGCAAGACTCCTCCTTCCAACAACATAATCACAAGTTCCCAATTTCATAGTTCTTTTTTAACATCTTAATACGATTATGTAGCCTAAATGTAAATAGGATTATAAATTGAATACTTATGACCACAGCTCATGTATATGTACAATTCTTGGTTTGGCCTCATGTCTAACTCATTTGGCTGTCCACCAGAAGTCATTTTGATGGACAGCAATGGACACATTGGCCAAATTAGTTTTATTGCAGCCCTCAGTCGTGTTAACATTGCATCAATGACTGATGTCCTCCTTGTGTGTTGAAGTGGTGCACAATATGTTCTCCCTGTGTCTGCTTGGTTTCCTCCGGGTGCTCAGTTTTCCTCAATCCACAAAAACATGTGTGTTAGGCTAATCACTCCTGCCGTTGACCAAGGCACTCAGTGGAATTTCTGGATTTGGTCTTCCAGCGCTAGTGTGTGTGTTTGCATGTGCATGTGAGTGCTGCCCACTGCTCCTCATAGTTAGGATGGGTTAAATGCAGAGAATTAATTTCCCTACGGGGATCAATGAAGCACTGTTCTTTCTCTCTAACAGTAATGAAATCTGGCAATAATGTATTACTTTGAACAAAATATACATAAATAACCTACAATATACAAATTATTTATCCTTAAATACAAAATTCACATATGGATGATGCATTCTGAGAGCACAAGCAGAAGGATTAGACATGATTGACTTCACAATGTGCAGAACTACCTCTACTGCTCTACTCAATGCTACTGCAACTAGCTAAACTACTTCCTCTTCCAGTTTAAAGATAATGAAATTACGCTACAGGTATATGCCCTCTAAGGGGAGACAACGTTTGAAGTTTAAGCTGGTATTTATACAAACCAACTGAAGGTAAACTGACTGAAGGTAGAGCACTAATCATGCTAACATTAAAAATGCAATACATCATAGAACCCTTGTTCCTTTAATTTCCTCTGTAATAGCTACAGACTTCTGGACTGTCAGAAGACAAATGGGCTAAAAGTCATCCTGTCTACATACTGACAAGATTAAGTTTTCCTCGATTTTTTCTGAATTCACTTCCGTCACTGCACTGCACCAGGCTGTCTATGTAACATATAACAAACGATGTGAACATAATGTTGGATGCACTACAGATCTTAGCTTACATGTGTGCATGTATATGTCACCATTGTCAGCTCCTCTGTTACGTTGTGTCTGTTCTCCTGTCAGGGGCCGTATAAAGCACCTGGATGTTGTAGCTCTGCTCAGGAGAATCCAGCCTCCTCTGGGCTTTGGGAAGCTTTGCCCTCACAGAGTTGCCTGCAAGGTAACATACGTACTGTACATTTATGGTCATTATTGTAAACATGTTAGTCATGATGTAATCACCATTCTATTGCTCTGAGATTCTCTTTCTAGCTGATCTGTTCATTGGAGTCAACTCAGCTCTGCTGTGCTTTCAGGATGTTAAACTGCTGCTCATCACTTTTTACATTGATTTTTAACTGTCTGAATCTCTTCTCTAATCTCTCTCTTTCTTTCTCTCTCGGTCTTTCTCAATCGCCTTTACTCTTCCCTTTCGGGTCTATCTTGATTTCTTTTACTGTCTGTCCATCTCTCTCTCTCTACCCCCCTCTCTGTCTCTCTCTCACACACTTGATCTCTTTAACACCTCTCTCTATTTTATCTCTTTTGTTGTCTCTCTCTGTATCTCTTCTATAATCTCTCTCTTTCTTTCTCTCTCTCTCTGTCTCTCTCTCTCTCTCTCTCTCACACACACTTGATCCCTTTAACTCCTCTCTCTATTTTATCACTTTTGCTCTCTCTCTGTATCGTCTCTTCTCTAATCTTTCTCTCGCTCTCTCTCTGTATCGTCTCTCTCTCTTCTCTTTCTCTCTCTCTCTCTCTCTCTCTCCATCTTTCTCTCTGTCTCTTAGCGTCTGGTGGCGATGAACATGCCTTTGAACTCTGATGGGACTGTAACCTTTAACGCCACACTGTTTGCACTGGTTCGTACTG
>OMNV01029539.1:24435-106277 GCA_900303265.1 Brotula barbata
TCTAGCTGATCTGTTCATTGGAGTCAACTCAGCTCTGCTGTGCTTTCAGGATGTTAAACTGCTGCTCATCACTTTTTACATTGATTTTTAACTGTCTGAATCTCTTCTCTAATCTCTCTCTTTCCCCCTCTCTGTCTCTCTCTCACACACTTGATCTCTTTAACACCTCTCTCTATTTTATCTCTTTTGTTGTCTCTCTCTGTATCTCTTCTATAATCTCTCTCTTTCTTTCTCTCTCTCTCGGTCTCTCTCAATCGCCTTTACTCTTCCCTTTCGAGTCTTTCTCAATCTCTTTTACTGTCTGTCCATCTCTCTCTCTCTCTGTCTCTCTCTCTGTCTCTCTCTCTCTCTCTCTCTCACACACACTTGATCCCTTTAACTCCTCTCTCTATTTTATCACTTTTGCTCTCTCTCTGTATCGTCTCTTCTCTAATCTTTCTCTCGCTCTCTCTCTGTATCGTCTCTTCTCTAATCTTTCTCTCGCTCTCTCTCTCTCTCCATCTTTCTCTCTGTCTCTTAGCGTCTGGTGGCGATGAACATGCCTTTGAACTCTGATGGGACTGTAACCTTTAACGCCACACTGTTTGCACTGGTTCGTACTGCCCTCAAAATCAAGACTGAAGGTACCGAACCAACAGTGCTAGTTCACTGCCTTGCTCAGAAGCACATGGACAATGATGTATATGTTGTTTGTCAGGGGTCAGTGAACCGGTTATCCCTGCATCTTATAGTTCAATGGCTCATGAGCTTTTGTCCCCCTCCTTCTATGGAGCTGAGGAGATTGCCTTCCCGTGTCCTGTGCGTGCGCTTTACACCTGTATAGATCGCACACAAGGTGTGCATTTATGTGATCATTTGTTTGTTGGTTGTGCCAATTCAGCCATGGGCAAAGCTCCATCTAAACAGCTGCTTTCTCACTGGATTGTGGTGGCAGTTTTTCTGGCTTACAACAGCAGAGGTCAAGGGCCTGGAAACATCATGGGCATCGTTGTAAAGGGTATTTGTGAGTGATATCTGTGCTGCAGCCAATTGATCTTCACAGCACACTTTTTTCATGCTGTGCTTTCTGCTGGGTCTATGCTGCACAAGGGTGCTGGAGGTTTGACACCGATTTGGTGGCTGCTCTGCGGGACTTGTACACATGTCCAATACTTTATGTGTTGTACCGAGTGAATCGACTGAAAGGGGACAAAATGTTATGACCATAATGTCTGTTTCCTGAAGGAGAGGAATGAATTACACCACTTCTTTGCCCTGCTGTGCAGCTGGACTCAGTGAAAAATGGCTGTGGAACTGAAGGTTGACCATGTTGACAGATTAACTATATATATGTACAGGCAAGGCATCGCGTACACCGTCACACGTCATCTGCCTTAAGGTGTGAATAAGGTATCTTCAGTCAGGTCACGTGGGCTGTGATATACCACACTTTATCTGTTGTACCTCATTTCTCTCCTTCAGGGAACAGATGTCATAACATTTTGTTTTCATATGTATGTAGTGTTTTGCTGTTTTTATCTTGGTTGTTGCTTTCCTTGTTATTGTTGTTGTCTGTCACCCCACGTACTGTACGTGTGTTGTTGTAGTTAGCATGAGAATAGATTTTTTTTTGAGAATTACATTAGCTCACAACATTACACATGGAAATGTATTTTTAGGTAGTACAATCATTTTTCCCAGACTACCGCTTGAAATACTACATTATTTAGAATCGTACACAGTGTGCGCTATATAGTATTAATGTGTAGTATGCCTTTTGGACATAACTGTGTGCTTTGTGTCAATATGTAGAGCTGCATTGTTTCCAACTAGACCAGGGTTCGAATTACACAGTGGCTTTCGGGGGAGCCCTATTTTCTGGTGTGCGCCACTACTTCACATGTCGTATACATAAGAATGCGCGGTAGCTCAGTCAATAACAGGGTTACTGCGAGAGGCATTCTACTATATAACTACAGGCAGTTAATACTAACATTTCATAGAGACACAATAAAACAACATGAGAATCAAGAAAGACTTTTAATAGCCTAATCAGAACAAACAAAATCACGACAGCAGAGGGACAACAACTTTCTGCTTCTCATACACACCCTTTCAAGAGGGTCACATCACTTGATCAAAAAAAGCTGAGCTTTATTTAGCAAAATCGTTTTTAACCACACCGAAATGAAACAGCTCTATGCGGCCTTCAATACAACAAAAGCAGATAATCCATTATTATGACCTGTGATGACTTAAAATGCTATGTCTGTAAACAGGTCATGAGGTATGGAGACAGGTCTTGAGTATTGTCATTATCTTTTTTGCCCCCACCCTCTTTGTGCCATTGCTAGGCAACCCAGAGCAAGAGAATGAGGAGCTGCGAGTGATTATCAACAAGATCTGGAAGCGCATGAAACCAAAACTACTGGATGAAGTAATACCACCACATGAAGGTAGTTATAAACTAACCAAATGACCCCTACTAACATTTATTAACTTATGTTTTATAAACAAACAATCTAAACATGCTATTTTTAGAAATCATAATGTTATAATTCTAAAGTAAATTATAGAAACAAAAACAGATTTTCATTCTACTTGAAACATTGTTTTAAGCTTTGCTGCTTATTTGGTTTGAAATTAAAAGAGAGCAGTATTGCCCCTTTAAGTAATTGTTAGAGTACTGTATCGGAGTTTATTACGGAGAATAGCTTGGCTGCAGTTTAACAACGCTGATGACCTCTGTTCTCCTCTGTAGAGGAGGAGGTGACAGTTGGGAAGTTTTATGCCACCTTCCTGATCCAAGATTACTTCAGGAAGTTCCGGAAGAGGAAGGAGAGAGGAGTGCTGACCGGAGAGTCTGATTCTACTAACCCATCTGCTGTACAGGTGCGGGAGTGTGTGTGTATGTTGTCACTAGAGATTGTATGTGCTTACACATTTTAAAATGTGTGTGTTTGTTTGCATTTCTAGCTCTGTAAAGCCGGTCTGAAGACTCTGCAGGATCTGGGTCCAGAGATGCGTCTAGCACTAAATGAAGACCTGGACGAAGACGACAAGGCAATGATAGAGGAGGAAGAACGGCAACAGGAGGAGGGTCTACATAAAGTTAGTGCCCTTGTGCACACACACATACACGCAGGGACACACGGGCAGACATATTTTCAGATACTTGATATAAAGAACATGCTATTCACTGGAGTTCAGCAAGACTTCATTGTTGTAGTGAACAATATGAATGTTGGCCATTCCTCAAATTCTAAATTGTGAATTTACATAATGTAAAAATCTATTCATAAAATCATATATTAAAAGAGATTATATTTAGTTTAATAGAAAAGGATTTGTATGTTCCACTTATTTTCAGTGTGAGACAAATGGGAGGAGATTCATTCATACATTTATAAGCCTTTCCTTAAGTTAGAATATTCATATTCATACTCTGATAAAGCAGAAATCACAATGCATCATAGAATACAAATGCACAATGGAGTCTGAAAGATCAGAGAATTTAGAGATCATATTATGTTGTACTTTGGCATCTCCCTCTCCCTCCTCACTCATCCCCTCCCCCTCTCTCTCCCTCCCTCTCTCCCTCTCCCTTTTCTTTCTCTCTTGCAGAATGAGAATGATTTTGGATCAGAGAAAGATTGGCGAGGCTCTATGTTGGCCACTCCCACAGGTAAACACCAACAAGCAATTACATCACAACACCACATTACTTAACATTATTGTAGATTATGAAATATTAGATCAAATTAAATTATATAGGTTATTGGTATTGGTCACCATTACATTGTATTAGACAAAACCTGGAATTTACTTGAGGTTGGATTTAGGAAATAAAATATTGTCCTAAAATCATTTATTATTATTTTGATATTTTTATTTTTTTAAGAAACAATAATAAGAAATATGTTAGAAAAATGTTATGTTAGAAACAAAATTGATATTAACAACAAAAAAAATGGAAAGTGGAGAGAGCAATAGGAACAACTTTTTTTATTCTTACACTTAACACCTAAAATAAAATGAAAAAGGAATGCTTAATGCTTAAAAAACAGTAAGTTTTACATACATAAATATGTATTCCTCTTTTTCCATTTTCCTTTTATTCTATTTTCCATTTTTTTCCATTAATTTTAAATGAACAAAAACATGTCCCTTAAAAGCCATACGAACATACAAAGGATATTAAATGTAGAGACCAAATCAAACCTCTCCCCTCTCTCTAGGTCCTGGTGGTATTGTGGGTGTGTCCAATGGTGGTTTGATTCACCGGGTTGGCTCACTCACCAAGATGCCCAACGGCAGCGAACATGATGATCACCTTCTACAATGTGACAATTTGAGGTCATCTGTCAATCAGCACCCTCAACGCCGCCCCTCAGTGATTAATGGCCTGCTAGACCACGCCCACAATAGGCAATCACACTACAAGCATGGAAGGTAGGCTAGAAGCAGATCAAAATCAGGTGATTTTCAGGTGAAATTTCAAATTTTTGGGGAAATTTATATTCAAATGATATTTAAACTATGTTACACAAACATACAAACCAAGGTATCTCAGGAGAAGTAAGAATTTGTTAAAAATAATTATTAATTATTATTATAATTATTGCCTTGATTGACAGTTGTCTCAGCCTGTCAAAGTCACTTCATCTTGTCCTACAGGAGGGATTCAAGGGACAGACACTGGAGGAATGGAGAGATGGAGGCTTACAGAGAGCAAGGATACTACAGCAGAGAGGAGGACAATGAGAGCATCACCTCCAGGGACAGGTTCAAGAGTCAAAGAGCTCAACATGTTTATGATTATGATATTTAGAGATCTTGAAGATAAAACCATGATTCAAAGGTGAAATTGAAGGAGATTGGATTTAAGTCATACTTCTGTTTTATCTTTGTGTGTGTGTTTTTGTAGACATTATTCTGATGAACCGCACATGTACAGAGAACACTATGACGGCCACTCACCTTATGCCAACAATAGCTATGGTAATGGTTACAGTGACGGAAGGAGGACAACCCGCAGGCGACTACTTCCTGCCACACCCACAGGTGACAGGAAATCTCACAGTCCTCCCTGCTGTTTGTAAAGATAGTTGACAATTGGTTGAAAGACGATGAGATAGGAATTAGATGAGTGAAATTAGTTGATAAGACATTAACGGATAAGATAACATGAGATACAATTATATGAAAAGAAGTGAATTGAATTTACATTAAATTACTTCACAATTGAAATAATATTTGACAGCAAAATTGAGAACTGGGATTAAATAAGAGTCAGTTATTTATGATATGGTGCATGAGATTGCATAAGATTACATATGAAAATAATGAGATGAAAGGCAGTGAGAGGTGAGTTGCCACTAGATTCTATACTACAGCTACAATGAGAAAATATATATATATGGAGTATATAACACACATTTTGTGTTATTCCTTTATGTTCTGGCAGGTCGTAAACCATCGTTTAATATCCACTGTCTGCGGCGGCAGTGCAGCAACGATGACTTACCGATCCCTGGAACATACCACCCCAATTCCCCCCCACGACGGGCCAGAACGCAGGTACACACACAAACGCATGCACATTCACATATATTACCTGCATTTTACTTCAAGTGAGTATTCTGTATCTGACCAACACGTTTATGTTTGAAGAACAAAGTATGGTGGCTGCTGTTTTTAATTCTTCCAGTAAATGGCAGCATTATATCATAAGTGTAGGCCTACACAGCAGGAGAGAAAGAAAGAGTAAGAGGGTCAGTTTGACAGCTTTTATCGTGATGATCACACTCACCATGTTAACGTGAGCCTCCTAGTTAAGGCAGAAACCTGGTTATTGTAAAACCTCTGTTTTTGCTGCAATAGAAATCTACCTGTGTTAAGCAGGTTTCTTGTAGTCCCAAAACCCATTTTACTGCAGCCAGTTTTCTCATTTACATGACATCTCTGAAACCTTATCTTTATTCAAATGACCTGACCTGGCTGTGCTCATTTACATCATCAGTGTTTTAAATACTGACTGTAACGCTCCTGGCAGCAAATACTGTGCTCCCAAGACTCAACTTTTCAGCATTTTTACAGACCCAGGAACTGATCCAAAACAGATCCACTGTTACTTGCAAAATTGAGATTTTATTTTTATTTTTTTATTCTTGCAGACATATGGTAGCTACGAGTCTCGTCATTTGTCAAGTGCTCGTTCTCCAGTGGGCTCCTCGGTGTCTTGGGCGAACCCATGTCCACGTCGGGGTCGTCTTCTCTATGCTCCTCTCATCCTGGTGGAGGAGGAGGGCAGGCCACAGTGGGGAGGAGCAGGAGGGGAGGGCAAGAAAGAAGGAGCAGGAAGAGGTGCGGTGAACTCTTTGTGGAGTGAACGTAGGCAGTTATTTTTTCCACCTGTAGTCTAGAAATTTGTAGCCAATATGGAGGAGTAAGAAGGACCCTTGAAGTGAAAAAATTCCAATGAAGTTTATACATATTTAGGGTTATGGTTATGGTAATTTTCTGAACTCACTGCTATGTGGCCATTTTCCTACAAAATCGAAAAGAAATGAAACACTTTGGTGTTACATTGCAGCGACTGACCAATCACGTTGGAATAAGACGGATATGGAGTGACAGGAGCTCTTTGGTATAATACATATGCATCGAGAATGCGACGAGAATCATCATGCTAATGCTCAGGCACATTATGTTGAATTCAGTTTTATTTATATAGCGCCAAATCACAACAGAGGTTATCTCATGGCACTTTACATGTGTAGCATCATTGTTGTCAGACTGAATCTCACAGATTGATATCCCCAGTTATCAACAATTTCATTCAATTTCTTTCATATCTCTGGTTCATTTCCTCAGTAAAACTGACAGCTGTCACTAATTTTACCCTTTTGTTTGTGAATGTGCTCACAAAACCGAAAACCACTGTGAGTAAACAATGCCACAAAATAGGGACAGAAGCAGAACACTGTGCCTGCCGATATTCTGCAATCTCGTGTGTTAAAGAGGGTTTACAGCACATACAGTACATCCAGCAAGGCCACAGACAAAACACAGTTTGGTTACAATAAACTCATTCTTGAGATTTAACACTTTGATCCACATCCATTTGGCAGACATATATACATTATACAGTATATATATATATATATATATATATATATTATATCTGTGTGTGTGTTTATATATACTGTATATTTATCAAAAGTGATCAATTCAGAACTTTTCATGTTAAGTGAACAAACCTACATGAGTGGGGGTAAAGGTTTACGGAAGAGAGTTAAAGTTGTGATTCTGTGTCTGTCCAACAGGGGTCAGCGTAACAGGTGCAGCCCCAAGACCGGCATGGTATGGTGGTTCTGTAGGGACACCAGGTAAGATTTATGCAGGAAATATTGGAACTAAAACCAGAAATAAAGGAAAGCCCCTGGTCTGTGTGGTGAAGTTTAGAAAAACAATATGTGTTTGTATGTTGGAGTTTTAAATGCAATGATTTAAACAAAATTCTGTTAACCTCTTAAACTCTGAAGTTATCACCAGTGGTTCTTTGTCTTTATAAAGTTTAAGTTTAAATTTCCAAATATATCAGGATGCATTCTTGAGGGATCTGTATAAAATGATGACCATAACACAGAATAAAGAGAACTGTAAGGGAAATGAAAGTCTAAACATTAGGATTACTCTAATGCAACCACACAAATATAGCTAGCTGTTTGTACACACATATATAAATAGTTGCTGTATATGTAGTGTAATTTAATATGGGCATAACACGTAATTCACGCAAATCATGCTCGTGAATTCCTAATCCCAGATTCACCAACCTGCTACAGTATTTTCTATCTACTAGATTCTTCTTTAAGACTCCCATAGTTGGGATCTCTGATGACTGAATTTCCCCCCTGGCAATTATCAGTTAATCTTATCTGATCTTAATGGATTTAAATTTTCTTCTTTAGATAGTATGAGAATTTGTTATACCTTTTCTATGAGCTAAGCTCAATTATGAATGTGTTGGTAATGTAAAAAGTCCCATTAAATCTATCCAAAATCCTTTAAATATCTCTGAACTTTTTGCCTCGAAGTGGACTCAGTTACCAATTATTTTACCTGAGTTTAAGGGATTCAAAGAGTAAAAGCACAGTGGAAATGTGTGTGTGTTGTTGCTGCTCTGACAGTGTTGTGTTGTTCTATGGTGTTTTGTTGAAGGAGCTCCTCCGTACAGGGCGTACTCCACGCTTAGAGTTCCCTCGCCACTCGGCTCTCACTTCACTGAAAAACGAGGATCAGCTGACAGTTTGGTGGAGGCGGTGAGACGTGATTGTTTATTGACAGTGATTGGTAGATATTGATACTTAGACAACGATTAACCAGATGTTTACCAATTAAACCTTTGGTTTACACACTGAGTATCAAATTCTGCTTCAAATCAAATATTCCTTCTCTGTCTCTATCCCTCCATCTCCCTCCAGGTTCTGATCTCTGAAGGTCTTGGTCTCTATGCCCGGGATCCCAAATTTGTAGCTTTTGCAAAGCGGGAAATTGCTGATGCTTGCCACATGACCGTAGATGAAATGGAGTCGGCAGCCAGCGACCTGCTCGGCTCGGGGAGCCACAGTTTCCTCAGCGACTCTACCGACCACGCTGCTCTCTACAGCGATGAGGAGCCAAGCAGAACGGGCCAGGATGAAGATGAACTGGCTGATGAGATGGCTTGTGTGACTTCATTCTGACCATCTGTAGGCACTCTGGACCAATCGGGAAGGAGCACTGGTCAGTTGACTGAGTAAGTGAGAAAGAGGGCACTGACACAAAAATAGAGTGGAAGAAGGAAGGAGTGAAGGTATGAAAGAAGAGGAAGATAAAACTCTTGACCCAGCAGACTTTATCTGCTCTCCATTTGAACTTATTTTTGACTAATTGTATCCGTAAATGCTGTCCAATTTAAGGTGGCATCTTTCAGCAGCAGCACCTTGTCAGGAACTCTCTGCTTACATTTTTGCAAGAATTTAATTAATGTGGGTTTTTATTCTACTAATTGAACTTTTTTATAATCCTACGATCAGTTACTTGTAAAAGGAGCTGATGTTCAAATAGACAACAAACTTAATGTGATACTCTGTTGGTTGGTTTTATAATGACGTGTTAAATGATTTTCAGGAGAATTATGCCCAAGTTGTTGTTTTTTATGTCCATTTTGGAACATTTTGGCCATATTTATTGTTCACTTAGCAGGTTTGTAGTAGTTATGTAGTCCAAACAAAGGATGTGCATTGAAACCACGGAACACAATCCCAGCCCCTAAAAAACTCCTCTACACAATGAAGTCCTAAGTTAAGTCAGATATTAATATGTTCACCGTTGCCTAAGATAATGTTTTACTATGACATTTGACCCTGAACCCTCTTCTTTTTATCTATCCAATAGTAACGTCCTGCTGCCTGCTCACATTTCTTACAGTTGGTAGCATCAACCGACAATGTGATTGTAAACTCATGATAATTGTGTTTTTACAAAAAATTAATGATCACTGAAATGGGTTTTTGTACGTTGTAGCGTGCCAGAGATATTTGGTGTTCACTAACCATGTCATTAATTCTTCAAAATGGCAGTAGTCTGTTTTTTCTTCAAAAATTGGTCTAATACTCTTTTGTATGTTTCAGGGTCAAGTGTAATATTAAAACACCCTCAGAAGCAAAGGGGAACAAATTTTTGTCTAAATAAATGTATGACTTCATGCGTAGAGGCTTTTCCACGTGTTCCATGGGTTCACCTCCACTTCACACCCTCTACACACCAAGTGAACGATAAATCTTGCCAATAATTGTCCAATTTACAAAAAACAGTTTAACTCACCTACTTTGAATAAAATTTCCATGAAAATCATTTGAGTGTGTAGAATTATTAATCACTTTAACTTTAATTTGAACCCCCTGAAAGGAAAATTGTAACATTTTGCCTCTTCTCAGTATTTAGTCTTTTTTTAATTTCAGCAAAGAGACGTGTGTTAAGTGTGTACAAGTATGAGCAACTTTTTTCAAGTTCGATATTTTTATTGCCTTGTAGATATGTTATCACTTTGAATTTTTTTTTGGTGATTGGACATGTCCCCTGTGAAGACAATAAGGGCTTTTTGATTTTCCACTGCAGTCCCACTTATGCCTCTCCTGCCTGCCTCTGACTGTTCCTCAGAAAAGTTCAGAAACAGTGTGGACAAATTGAACACTGAGACGCTCTGTCTGTCCCTGCCACTCCTTTACCTCAAATAAACACTTAACAACCTGCTTCTTTCCTCCTCACTGTTCTTCATCACATTCAGGTAACTCGTCATCCATTTCTCTCTCTTGTGACTTCTTCAGTGACAAAATAAACAGAAGTATGGATATTAAAGATTCATCGAGTATCTATTCCATCCATTATCTATACAGTCTATACAGCCTGGACATGTAAAGGTCATGGTGGGGGTGGAGCCTATCCGAGGCGGTCATTGGGGTCATTAGTATTTTATAAGGGGTAGAGAACAATTTGTAGTATTTGTTTATTTTGTTTTGTTTTGTTTTTTGTTGCTGCAGTAACGCTCAGCCTGCTCTCTGTGTTTTACCCACTAGTGGCCCTCTCTCTGTTCTTTGGAAATGTTGGTGATTAAGAGGCTATTGAGCTATTGAGCATGGGGCCCCAGCAGCAGCACAGCTTGTAAGGAAACGAGTTCTGTGCCACAAAATGTATATTTTCATGATGAAACCAAGTAACAACTTAATCTAATATATTACATTTATAATAGTAAGAAACACAAAATGTCAAAGAGCCATTTGTATTCTGTATGGGGATCGACCGATAAGTTTAGTATAAAGAAAGATAGCTGAAGATTTCCTTCGTTGAAAGATGCCAAAAGAGTCAAGTTAGCTACAAATAGCGTAATTGTGTAGCGCAGTTGAATGTCCATCTGCGATTGAATAAATTGCGACTATATGTTCTAAAACATGTTTATGTGTGTGATTACGATACAGTACAGCATATATTTACCAAGATATAAACATAATGGCATTAACGAGGTGTTTATTTATGGTCTTAATCGGATTATAAATTTATCACATGTTTGGATGTAAATGCAGCCGTTGTTTTTGTTTGTTTTGTGTAAACATACCTAAATCCCTCTTTATATGATGTAAAATTGTGCGTTGGGACATCAGACTGACCAGGCTTTCACACGTCTTTCATCTGGAGGCGGGAAAATGTTTGGAAAATGTGACATCATATAAGACAAGCGATTTCATTGGTCGAGTGTTCAGGATCGCAGGTGGATGCGAGAAAGTGGTCACGGAGTTTTTCCTGGCGCACGAAAGTTCTTTTGCCGGGTTGAAACGTTCCATTGTAACCTACGAAACAAATTCTTATAACTTTACGTGCGAATAATCTGCATGGATATTCGAAATTGATGTGGAACGGCCTTAACACGCCGGCTTCATTGGTGCACTTTTATGACGCCTCCGCCGACTAAAACAAGATGGCGCCACTGGCACGCATCGCAACAAGAAGTTTGAGGAGCTTCGGAAGCAGACAGACAGACAAACAGGCGCTGACTGAGAGCCGAACATTCGGGAGAAACGCAACGGAAACTAGGAGCCACAGACAGCCGGTAAGAATCTACTTTTTCATTTCATTTGTCCTCCAACCTCTTAAACTCCGATGTAACCACAAGTGGATCAATTTTCTTAAAAAAAAAAAAGAAGTTAATTTTAAAAGAAAAGCCTTCAAGTTTCCAAACATGCCAAATGTACGCACAAAATTAATTATAAAGTAAAGACATGCCTGTCTGCGGGTCTTAACAGAGAGCTTGAATCAGATCATCAATCATCAGCTTGGTAATTTTTCTTATTTGAGTCCGAACCATCCCATATAAACTAGTGGGACGGTTCAAAATGGGAGGGACATCCGTCTCCAGAAAAAAAAGACTAAAAAACACAACAACTGAAGTAGAAAAAGGACAAACATTTCTAATTTTCTCAAATCTGTGTACTGCAGGCTATCTGCAACATAAAAGTACATGATTTGTCTGTTATGAGCCATGTGCCACCTTACTGTTGCTTTAAAACGCAAACATTTTTACTCGCCTCCTCTAGCTGCAATATCGTCTCTTTTTTACTACCTTCTTTAGATTCAGCTGGCACAGCTACACATCGTCTTCCTTCCACTGCATATCAGGGCTTATCAAAACTTATACTATGAAAGGTCTGCTTACAGATTTTGTACAGGGTCATTATTATTATGATTATTATTATATCTTACTCTGAACGCTTCAGTTTATATCAGTGACAAGTTATTAGCAAGGAGGATAGACAACCATGACATTTTCCCCCATTTCATATTAAAGCAGCAACTTTTTTTTTTTTGCACGTTCTGCAGTCAGGGTTACCATTTTCAAACAAGTTACAAGCACTTTTATAAAGCCCAAAATATAACCACACATTAGACTTTGGTCTCTTGGAGGGGAAAAAATCTCTAGAGCAGCTTGTCAATGCTTTCTGCCATGTTGTTATTTCCCCAAACAAATCCATGTGGCACCGTGTCTGGGAGCCTGTGGCTGACTGGGGCAGACTGATGTTGCCTACTAGACGGTTTTTACTCTGAGATTGTTATAGCCTGGTAATCTTAACACGTGGCCACACACTGACATTGGAGGAGCTGTTAGGACGCAGATCTTTGTCCCAAACTGCAGAGCATGATGTAGATGGAGGATTTTATAATTCCACCACAGGGAAGTTGCAATTTCCTACTTCCAAGTATGTTAAGCTAACATAATATGTCGCAAGCTGGTGCACGAATTTGAAGAAAACAACACAAACATACGCCTTTTCCATACACCGCTTGATGGTGATTAACTTTATTATGCCACATAGAATACAGATGGCCTCTAATGTTAGAGACATTACTTTTGTTGAGTGAGCTCCTGGTAAAGGCCCAAACTCTTAGAAATGGAAATAGTTGTTTGTGGGCGCAGTTTGTAAAATCATAGCTATCCATAAAAAAATTGAAGCACACATAAGAAAACAAATGCTTAACATTAAAGTGTGATAGGATTTTAAGGATTCTGTTTGTTTCTCTGTGCCCTCCACAGACTGCGCAGGAGGAGAAAAATCCTTAGGAGCCATTTTAGTAGTCAGCTGAGGAGTCACCAGCGAGAGCCAGCACTCCACAACCAAGTGCCTCACAAAGCCTGCCTTTACCTGGTAAGTTATTTAAAAGTTCTTTCTGCAAACTATCTTAAAGTCAACTGTTTGCTTTCCTTTAAGTTAGCTAATGGTATTATTACTTCCATTTGTTTCAGCAGGGGTTAGAATGACATGAGAGTTAGTTAGTTATTGTATCAATACATCGATTTAAATTCCAACGATCCAACAACAAGGATAAGTAAACAGAAATTCATCCTTCTAGTTGTATCACTATAAATTGGTCTGCAGTGCAACATGTACTGTGATGCGTATCGCTGTTAAAATGTACCGTTACACCCCTAGTAAGAGGTTATACACTTGTGAATGTGATATCTGCATGTGCATGCGTTTAATATTATTCACGTGTTATTAGTTGATGTGAGTTGGAAGTCTGGTCTCCGTTATCATAATCGCAAAGAACCACATTCAAGCGCACATGGCTCTGAAAGGGAGTGGTAGGTAACGCTCTGATTGGTTCAGTTCATGTTTGGCCAAGAACACACCTGTGATTAATTACAATCCTAACTGCTACAACTTTGTGCCTGGGTGGCTTCAGTAATGTAATTTTAATGTCAGAAGCAGTTAAGTTTGATTTTATTTGACAATACCACTAGATCAACCTAGCACCCCTAACACTGACCTGGTTCATGCATACATGCCTTGAAAATCATGGAATTTTGTAACATTGCTTGAGTATCACAAATAATTATACATGCTTAGAATGAACAGGAATCTTATAATATAATTTTATGCTGATTTCAGTCTGTCTGGAAAAGAGCTTCAATGCTGTAAAATTGTCCTCATTTAAAACATTAATTAAATTATTAGGTAGTAATTCTCACTGGTCATGGTTTTATCAGATGCCATATTTCTTATTTAAGCCAATTCCATTGCACAAAAGACTTCTATTTGTGTTATGTCAGAATTGAGATGAAGCCACCGTGATAGCTTAGCTTTTTCACTTAACTTTAAGAGTTTTCATTCATCATGCTGTCATATAGCCTGTGGAATATGGAGATTTGGTAAATAAAGCACTCAGGAACTGGAACAAGAAACTTTAATCAAAGAAATACAGGACGTCAGACAGTAGCGTTTGGTTCTTGTAGCTTTTGTTGTCATCAGATACTGTTCTGTGTATATGAACAAACAACCGATGTGAGGACCTTGTCTTTTTTGATTATACCAGAGTGGATAAGAGGGATGTCTGCAGAAAAAATGGCACAGATTTTAAGCAGTTTTGTTATTTTTTGTCTGGCTAACAGTTTAACAACAGAACTTCAACCAGTTCACAGTCATAATGTAAAAATAACTAACAAACTTTTGAACTAGTGATGTCTTGGCTCATTTTATGCTGTGCTATGGGTCATGATCAAGAGAGGTTTCATTTATTTTGCTCTGAAACCATAATACAGCCCACAGTAGCAAGGCTGTACCCAAGTTGTTGTTTCCACACTTATTCCTAACCAGAGTTAATGACATGTTTCATGAGTACTGTTTCCAAACTCAGAACTAGTATCTTACGAAGGCAGCATTAGCACACTCTCCTCCCTCCCTCTGTATACCCCAGAAGAACTCATCGGCTACAGGCACATCTCCAATCACACTGATGTGGTGATTAAGAGAGCGACAGCAAAATTAAAAACAGAAAAAACACTGAACACGCAGCAGATTTTCCAAGACGTTATATGTAGATTATGACAGGTCAGTTGCAGTGCAGTTTTAGTCCTTTTATCAACATCGGACCAACAGGTTTGAAGTCCTAACTAAATGAAAATGTAACACCAGTTTCTTCCAGATGAACCCAAATGTTTTTGCAAAACTAAAAATATACAAGCATGCCCACAAACAAAATACTCAATTATGTAAAATCTACATTCAAAAAAATATTACAACAGGAAGTAAAACTACAGAGGTTGGCATTTATGTAATCAGTGTACATAAAACAGTACTATGGCCTGGAGTGAAGGGGAGTATTTGAGGTTCCACTTTACATCTGCCTTTTTCCGGAGACTTCATTCATCTTCTTAACAAAGGAAAAGTACAATGGACACACAGTGCTACTGTTTGTACACTGTGTGCACATTGTACAAGGACTGAACAAACTGGAAAAAAACGGCTGAATAAAGTGATAGCCAGGTCTACTCCAGTCCTTATAAACCCAACAGGACGGTCTGATAAACAGCAGCAGCAACTCGCACAAAAGCCTTTCTAGCTCCATTAAGTAGGTTTTTATATGAACCCTTTGAGGTCTGCAACTGTCACTGGGATTTGGACTACATCGTCATCATGTTATTCTGAGCTGGCTTGAAGTGGATGTTGATGGAAAAATACTGGCTGAAAAAAGTTTTATCACAGAAAAAGAATTTAGAGCTATTCTAGACAGAGCAAATTTAACACCAGAACTACATGAAAACCTGCAAGACAAATGGTGGCAATGTTACAAGTAGAAAGAAGTCAAGCAAAGAGAACTAAGTACGTGGTACTGCAGAACTTTGGTTGTCTCCTATTGTGCAGGAATTTCTGGGCACTTCATAAGAAATGGGCAAGTCGGCTGCAAGGCTGTGTCACTGTCTCTCAGGCAGATTGAAAGTAGTAACAAGGTGCACTTGTTTTTGCTGTAGACATCAAAGGGTTAACTGTCACTAGTAGTAGTAGTAGTAGTAGTGAAAACCACTTAATGCAGCTTCAAGCAAACTGCGCTGTACTTTTCCTGAGGCTTAATTTATGGGTTTGGAAATAATTTTTCACCAGATAAATGTATGTGTTTCTTCTCCACATTAATAAAACATTAGGAGCTTAAGTTTGTTGGACCAAACTAAAACTCTCTTCCCTGCTTTGCTTAGCAATCGTGAAGCTTCAACCGGAGCCTCCCTTTGAGGTCCAACACGACCATCACACCGCCGTACGGCATCTGTTCTGGAAGAGCTGTTCAACCACAGAGGAGTCAGCCAGCGTCGAGATGTCACCCAAATCACGCTCATCCCGAGCTATCTTACGGAGCACCCGCCGCATGATTTTACCTGCAGAGAGGTAATGGGGTCACAGACAATAGATAAAAGGAAGACTGAAGGATTACATAAAATACTTTAGCTACTTGTACACTATGTAAATACATATTATAAATCAAATACTGTAGTACCCAAGTATTTAAGGTTGCAACATTAAGGACACTCATGACAAAATCACCACTCTGCTACTCAGTCTCTAGTTCTCTAGTTGCCTAGAAACAATTAGTCAGTCATTGATTGGTGGATGGGGGGCGCCACCTACTTTCCTGTCAAATTCAGTTTATTGGTCTTGTGAAGTGGCCATCTTTTTTTCTAACCACAGTTGAGAGGGATACATTTCTGAGAGAAAAACTCGCTAATTTGAAGTCAATCTACAAGAGGAGAGTCAGGTGGAACTGGCAAACACAGGAACATGCCTACAAAAGATGACCTCATTAAATTATAGTTGGGAATCAGATTTAGAAGGAAGGAAATATTTCTGCTTTTAACCCTGATTCACCATATTAACAAAGAGACAATACTGTCAATTTGGTCTGTTCAGAATAAAACGCCACAGTAACTAGGATAAGATGACTGTATTTGTACACCATCTTAAATTCTGTTCATATCCAATTGATTTTACTAATTTAGTCCTCCCAGGATTTTATGTGTAGAGGGTGTAAGTGCAAAGTCATAGAAACTGACCTATGACATCACATGGATTATTTCCTGTCGGCGTTAGACGAGTGTGTAGAATGAGGCATATCACTACGTTTTTAACGAATTCAACACCAACTTTTTAGGCAGGGTTTAAGTTTTCATACTTGTGGGCTTTTGCAGTGACAGTAATCTTACCAGATCTGGTTTTGGGGAGTCCTGGTGCACTCTGGATGTAGTCTGGCGTGGCGATGGCACCGATCTTCTCCCTCACTGTTAAAACACACAAAGAAGTTGTACACAAAGACATATCAGTTGTTTTTCCTGTGACCAGTCATATCAATCCTACTAGAGCAAATTTAAACAATGATACAGTGACAGGATAAATCAGTAAGGAGTGATATCCACAACCACACATGAGAAACTCTCGGCTAAGTGCAAGCAACACAAATGGGGCTTCTCGTTTTGGCAATGCAGAATTAACATGGAATTTACTATTTAACATGGAAATGCATAAAACAGATTTCTTGTGGCTTCATTGTGTGAAATTAAAAGAAGTAGATGGACATAAGTCTCAGCTTGAGGAGAAACAAGTAGTTCTTTAAAAGCAGTGTCTGAGAAAATAGAAGTCAGAAATTTGATGACAGGACGCTCAGTAAAACTAAATGTCAGCACCTGTTGTCAACCAGCAGACGGCCATATAGAAATGAACTTACAAGTCATGTTATGCCTCATGTTATTCTCGTTTGGTATATGTACGTGCACAGTGGTATGATGATAGTCTTGATGACTCGTGGTAACAGATTGAAGTGGTTGACTTTTCACAACTACACTAGAGCCTGAGAGAGGATCAAGTTATGGCTACGTTCATCCAAGTATTGTAGACCTGATTCATTTTGGTGTATGGAGTCACAGCCTCTAACCTTGTTGTTTGAGTTGGGCCTCCAGTGTGCCGTTGTATGTGATTCCATCGGTCAGTGTTACGAAGCAATACAGGCTTTCTCCTTTCACAGGATGAGGCTGGCCCACCACCGCAGCCTCAGCTACTGCCTCATGCTCAACCAGAGCAGACTCCACCTCTGCCGTACTCAACAAGTGGCCTGTGGGCGGAAGAGGAGAATAGGTAGATATCAAATCCCACGATGACAAGTCATATTGGAAAATACAAAAGAATTATAAAATTTTAAGGCTGAGAATTCAGCTTCTCTTTTTTTTGCACACCGCACACCACATTCTCAGTTTTTGGATGGCTCTTTAATTCACAGTAATCAGTCATGTCTTTAATTCCAGTGTGTTGAGGGGGTGAGTTTTCACTCTATGTGACCTATCAGCAACAGGGGACACCCACTACATGACCTCTGACAAGTATGTCTTTAAATTACTCTTTATCACTCAAACTAGTACAGTAAAGTGTAGAGCACAGCATTAGTTGCTTTTTTTGCCCACCCATCTGAGATTCGGCAACAAGGCAAGACGTTTAAACAGGAAGTATCTGTGTGTTTGCTCTTACTGGCTGTTAATCCTTCGTCAGTGACAGTGTAATTGACACCTGTACTGGAATCTTTTTAGCCCAAACTGCTGTGTCGACGAGGCTTTTAGAACATTTACTTTTCTTTAGTCACACTGACATCAAACAGTGCATCTTAGATTCAAGCAAGAGGAGCACGCTCTTGGGGCTCACATGTAATAACAACGCTTCACTCATTTCTTACCTGAGACATTGAGCATGTCATCTATCCTTCCTGTTATCCAATAATAGCCGTCCTTGTCCCTACGGCAACCTGCAGGATGAACAATGTCCGATTAAAAACATGTATAAGTATAGCAGTGTTATCTGAGGACTGCAATGTCCCTTAATGATCACCAGAGGGCAGAATGCCTAAACAAATAAGATTTGTCAGGTTTCTGGAGACTTTGGGGCAATGCGGTGGCCTGGTGGTTAGCATTGTCTGCGTGGGATACTTTGGTTACTCCAATCTTCAGAGAAATGCAGCTTAGGTGAACTGGAGTATCTACATTGACCGTGGGTGTTAATGGGAATGTGATGGCGTTGTCTGTCTCTATGTCGGCCCTGCTATAGACTGCTATCTGTCCAGGGTGTACTTTGTCTCTCACCCAATGAAAGCTGGGAGAGGCTCCAGCCCCACCACAACCTAGTAGAGGTGAACGATGGGAGGGTTTTTATAACTAAATTCTGGTGAATCTAAAAGGTAAACGGAGTCAAAAAGAGGCCTCCCAAATGCATTGGTTGCTGTGCACCTGTTACCTACATATCAGTGAGTGTTTGCTTTTTTCATGTTGACACCATACCATTCCTTGGTTAACGACAGCTTTGTACTCTATCAAGTCTTTTCCATATTCAGGGTCTTTGGATGTTTGTGCAGGGTCACAAAGAATTTTCTGCGTATATTGAAATATTTTCTGTGATATTTCTGTGTGATTCCAGGGGGAGAGATCAGAAGTAGAAAAGATGGTACTTAAGCACAATACTGTGTGTGGCGTGTTGTAGAATGTGTTCACAGCTCTGTTCTTTGATCTCAATACACATTAATAGAGAATATTTTACTGCACACAATATAAGTCCTACTTGTGTTAATCAATCAGACGGACTTTGCCCTGCACCACCCTCTTCTCACCATCTCCTGTGACGTAGTATCCAGGGAACTTCTTGAAGTAGATGGTTTCAAACCTCTGATGGTTTCCGTACACCGTCCTCATCACACCAGGCCAAGGCTGCTTGAAGACCTGCAGGGTAATCAACACGCACTCAAACATGCTTCTGCAAATAAAATCTAGATCATTTGCTGATCTGCTGATGTAACTTGTATTACTGACCAAGTATCCTTCACTGGGCCCCTCCAGCTCCTCGCCTGATTCATTTAAGATGGCTGGAACCACTCCAAAGAACGGGAACGTCTGAGTGACAAAGAAATGTGGTTGATGGTTTGTTTGTAAAGTATTAAGTCCTACAATAATTAACAAAACTATACATATTATTACACAGTTCAATAATGCACAATAACTTATCTGGTCAATCATTGCTTTCTATGTTCCCTTCCCTTGATAGACTTCATGGCCACGCTAATTTGTATCACTATGTCAAGAGTAACCAGCATTCAGACTACTAACTAGCGTTGATATAATGTGTTTACCCATCAAAGATGTCAACATCGATATCAGAAAGATAATGCATATAACAGTAATGTAGAATTTAAAGTTTGGCTGCTACTATGTGGCTTGTTTACAGAGTAACACAATCGTTAGGCTAGCACGACGTAACAGCAGTTGGACTTTTTCTCAGCTGAAGTTGTAATAACTTTGTATAGCACCTTTCATACAAGAAAACAACTCATTACGCTTTACAACAAGGAAATGACATACATTGTATGCGTCAAATAAAATAGACATTAAAGACTGATTGTAACTAGTAATTAATTTACAAATGCACACAGCCATACATTAAACGGAACAACATTGCCAGTCTGTCATTGTCAAGCCTTTTTTAAACGTTAACTCCAAGCTGCGGTATGTGGCATGTGCTTAACGAGGTGAAAATGACCTGTTGCCTATGCAATGATGATGATGTTCAGTGTTAACCTCTACTCACCGCGGATCCAGGTTTCATTGGGGTGGCAGCAGGCAGAGGAGTCAGCACATGTCCACCCTGAAAGAAAACAATAAAAACAAATCAATGACACATTTTGACGATTTCATTCACTAAACCCTCACTTTAAGTATTTAACATTAATCTATGATTCAAAGTAACTACTATTATTCTTTATTGTCCATGGGGAAGTTCACGCAATGTTTTTAAATATCAGCCTTTAGGGGCCTTTATTAAACCCCTTAATAATGACCTAAAGGGAGTACGGTTTGTGTCATTGCAATTCTTCATTTTGGCAGGTATCAAGAATCCTCATTTACAACGCATCAAGTGACACACATGCACAAAAACATTGACCGTAAATTTAAGTCATGAAATCAAATGAAAAAAACCTTCAGAGATGAAAATGGGGTTATGTACACGAATACTGCTGTGCTGTTTAAACATACATACAGCACATGAGGAGGACGACAGACCGTGCTAGTGTTCCTTCACAATGCTGGCCCTTTGGCTGAGGAAATATTGGAGAAATTTTGCACCAGACTGGTAATTCCAGGACAATTCAACAATTACTTCCTCTGTTGATCAAAGATCAATCTGAGAAATATTAGGGTCATAAGGACGCTTAGAGGCAAACCATTCAGGGTTATTGAAAGGATTTATGAGCCTTCACGTTAGAAGCCCAAGTAAGTTACTGTCAACTTTACTTTTTTAAGCAGTGGCATTTGAGTTTCTCTATTCTAGATGTATTTGGTATTGTTTTATACAGATTTACCCAGAACCATTGAGCTTTTCACTAGAGGGAAAACGACAGGGAAAGCAAATTCTTAGAATATTTGGCTCATACGGCTGCTGGCCCTTAGTGGACAGCTAGATGGTAATGAATATACTTACTGTTTCTGTCTGCCAGAAAGTGTCGACAATGGGACATCTTTTCTCTCCCACCACAGTGTAGTACCAATGCCAGGCCTCTGGGTTAATGGGCTCTCCCACTGTCCCCAAAACCTTCAGCGAGTCTCGCTTATACCTGCAAGAAGACAAAGGGAATGGGATGAAGAGAAAGATGCTGGAAACATCCAGCTGACTCCCAGCACAAATCACAGTCCCATTTGTTAACTGCTCAAAAAATTATCATTTCTTAAAAGAAATTTTTGTCAGTTTTGGCCCAAATACTTGTACATATCTGCCTCCATCTGCTGGAACTCAGATCAGTGTAAACCAAGAAAAAGTTGTTTTTTAAGTTTTTAACTTACCCATATTTTTTAATAAAAAATACTTAATTCAGTGCTTAAAAATATTGCATTTAAAGGCACATGTCTTCTTCAATTTACCCAATTTTCACAGTTCTGTGATAGGTTTATAAAAGGTTATTAAGCATTACAGAAGACAATACAAAACTAAAATTTGCATACAAAATTAGTAATAATTGACACAAAGTGTAAATATTTTCATGTTTAACCAAAAGAAATGAAAGACGCAATTGGAAATGCATGAAAATCGATTCAACTCACTTCTGCACCGGCTCGCTGCCGTACTTCATCAGTAGCCTGATGGCTGTGGGAGCCGTGTAATATTTTGTCACTTGGTATTTGTCCACAATCTCCCACATTCGACTCACGTCAGGGTATGTAGGAAGACCCTCAAACTGAAACACATTCACAAGCACATACACAAATTATTTCAATCAAAAGGACATTCCTCAGTACCTCCAGTCCTAGTGACTACTTGTGAACAAACAGTAAGACTTGCTGATGCAGTGACAAAGACAAGATCCATTCCCACCCTCTGATAGGGCCGTACATTTTGTACCGAAAAATAAGTCTTATGGAACTACTTTAACGTGAGTGAATTACCTCCTTCTAAACAGAAAACTTTTGATCAAGTTTACAGATTCTCATGCTATGCATTTCTGATAAAAACCACACAAATGAGATGGGATGTTTCCCAAAATAAAATTTGGAAATTTTGTGGTAAAATGATTTCATCAAAGAAACAAACAGTATCAAGCATTTCTGATCAAATCAATTGATACAGTAGCAGGAATAGCAAGGAGGGTCTGGCTTTGGCTATACAGGGCCAAAAACTGCACCAAACGGCATTTTGTGTGTGTTATAACTATTAAAACTTATTGACTACTGTTGACTACTATTGTTGACCTGAACTTTTTATGTCCTAAGTTAGAATTTAGTAAGGAACTCTTAATTAACAATTAAACATTGGTTTGAGGGGAATACAACGGCTGGATGTCTAAGCATGTGCACTCACCAGCACACTGGTGGCCCCATTAGCCAGTGGGCCATAAGTAATATAGGAGTGACCGGTGATCCATCCAATGTCTGCCGTGCACCAGTAAACATCATCAGGCTGGTAGTCAAACACGAGCTTGAAGGTGGTAGCAGTGTAGAGCATGTAGCCGCCGACTGTGTGAAGGACACCCTGAAGAGAGAGACAGGTTGGAGAAGTTGTATTCATCTTTTTAAACGTTGGGAAATTGTATAATTTTCCAAAACAGTAAAATTATGAAAATAATGACTTTTAAGAGATGTTCAGAAATGGAGCCACAGCCTTGTTTGTGTGTGTGTTTACCTTTGGTTTTCCAGTTGAGCCGCTGGTATACAGTATAAAAAGAGGATCTTCTGAGTCACACCACACTGGTTCACACTCATCTGAGACTCCACGTACTAAAGTGTGCCAACACAGATCAACATCTGGGTTCCATGGGACCTGGTATTCAATGCACATGACCAAATGAACAAACACGCATGCACGGTCACAGGTAGATAAAAAACAAATCCATTCATACAGAGCAAAGGTGAGGAAGACATAATAAAATAATCAAACTTCACTCATACTCATCTCTACACATTCAGAAAAGTCAAAAACACTAATGTGAGATAAAGTTAGTTTGACACTTAGACAAGCTTGGAGAGAGTAAACAATGTTAACAACAGAC
This sequence comes from Brotula barbata, assembly GCA_900303265.1. Lineage (NCBI taxonomy): Eukaryota > Metazoa > Chordata > Actinopteri > Ophidiiformes > Ophidiidae > Brotula > Brotula barbata. The sequence goes on from OMNV01029539.1 coordinate 47,842, forward strand.
TTGAGTGACACTCAATAAAACAATAGAAGAGTTAGTAAAGTTACAAACAGGCAAACTCATTCTGTGTTCATCAAAACTGGCTCACATTAATTGAAATTGGAAAAGAATTGGTTAAATTGGATGAAAAAATACCTCTAGTAATAAAGGGGTAAATGGAAATGATAGCTTCATTATTAATAATGGGAGATGAGCTGGTCTGACCTAAACAATCTCTCTCTCTCCTTCTCTAATATAAATGTGATATGAATGTAATTCAATAACTGACTAACAGCTGTACGTGTTGAAGTTACATTCAAACTGTTTGTCCCTTAGTAAATCAGTCCCGTCTCCACTATATGATGGTTGCAGCTGCATATTTGTAGCCCTGCTAAGCACATGACTGGGTCTGGATGTCCTAGTAGGGAGAGTTTTGGTTTGAAGGTTGGCTGTCTCCTTAGTCTCTGCTACTCTCCAGTAGTAATGTGGTATTAACAGAGGACTGGCTGTCAGAATTTCCTAAAAATAATGTTTAAATTAAGTCCCACATCCCCCCTCAAAATGAATTGTAGTATAAAGTTCCTTGGTCCACAACCCAGCTCTACACAATCTTTCATACAAATCTTTCAATAACATTCTGCGTTATCTTGCTGACACAAAAGTGAAGCAATGTTAGTATTTAGTATCGTTAGCAGCTACTGAAAGGTTCTAGATTCAGGTTGACAGAGTGAGGCAGACTTGTGAGAAGATAAAAGTTAAAAGATACATCTTCAGTGAGACATAAAAGTCATAAAATAAAGCTTGACAGTACATTTTCCAATTATTTTAAGTGTTTCAGTGAGGCTGACTGCTGATCGGAGGGTTTGAAGGTCCCAAAATCATCAATCATTCCAGAAAAGCTGTAAATGGACCCAGCTCTCCCGTAATGCTGCATTTCACAGCTTATACAGAGCCTCATGATGTCACTTTAACAACAACTCAATTTAACTCAATTTTGAAACAAAAAATAAAATATTTGAAAAAGATCTGTGCTTTCAATGGCATCTTTTTCATTTTTTTATGAGAATTGTTGTTAACCATAAACGCATTAGTTTAGACAAATCATCAGTTGTGACACAAACAAGAGATGTGATTGCTACATGTGTGTCACAACATCCATATCTATTCAGGAAGTGGAGTTCAGATGGAGGTAGAGCCACATAAGAGGTTCTCTGTAGCTGATAAGTTATAATTATCAGGATGGTATCCTAACTTCTGACTGGAGAAAACATAAAGCTCTAACTCTAATCCCAGACTGACACTAATCGTTTCTCGATATTAGATGCTTAGGCAAAATGTGATTGAGGCCCTCAGAATACCTACCATTGCTAAATATGGGAAGTCCAGTTGAGAAATTTAACATTTTTTTCAATGGGAAGTAACATTTGAAAAAATAAAACACAATGAAAGTTTGGAATTTCGTGTGAACTCAGAAAGAATTCATACTTGTACAAAGAGTTATTTTTACCAAGAATCAAATCCTCCTAATATGCAACCAGAGACGCCTGATTCCTCCCAACACATGACATGATAACAAAGAAGAGAAGTGAGCACTACGTTAGTAAGAAAAACACTTTTTTTCAAACAGCAGTACGTGTTACACTGTGTGCACCTAACACTCAGAAAGGAGAACAGTAGTATGCAGATCCATGACAAAAAGTGCACGTTCACACATAGGAAAGGAGAGAGTAGTGTTATTATTCACATTCTATCCATATTTTATTCCAGTGATATAAAACAGTCCAGTCATGATGTTAAAAATCATTTTTAAGATATCGTGAGGGACAAGACTTTTGATCCCGCAAAAAATTAATTTGAACATATAAACCTTGAGTTAGTTTTTAAATTTGGAATTCAAATTTTCTAGAATTGAGAAAAGTTTTTTGAAATTTCACATTCAGAAGTGGACACTGGATTGTCAGAGATCACAGAAATAAGCAAGTGCAGTGTTTCTGGGTAAAAACAAAGTCATTTTTCTGAAATTTTGCGTATCAAAAGTAAAAATAGAACCCTTTGGAGTTGGGTTTAGAATTGATTTCTTTTCAATTTAATTAATTCATTTTACCCAACAGCATTGTGTAACTTGTGCTTGTGGGTGAACTTCCCCTCTAAAAGAAGCAAAAGAAAGATGTTATGAAGCGGTGAATGGAGGGACAAGCTCATGGAAATACCTGAGGAACAGGATGCCTTTTCTTTACTCTCCCTGCCTGTTTCTCCTGCTGGAGGAAAGAAAGGAACAGGAGGAGGAGGAGGAGGAGGAAGGAGAGGTTAATGAGGGACAGTGATTACTGCAAAAACACAAAAATTAATGAACGGAAAGTTAGATGAACACAACATTGGGACCTGTATTTTAGGTGCTTCGCGGAGGGAAATGTGTGACATTTAGATGCTGAGGGGTCAGTTTCACAAAAAAAGGATTCTGTCATTTACACATAAAGGCAAAGATTTAACAAAAACAGTTTGGTTTTTGTCAGTTTTGAATGCCAGTTCCCAAAGGTTGTAAATCTTTGGCCCCAAGTCAATTTGATCATTATTACTGAGAGAATGATTTTAATCATAAATCGCTCATTCCTCATGATGATTGGATTTGATTATTTTAAAGAATTTAAAGTTGTAATTGTAATAATTGTGCACTTTTGTCTTTGTACATAAAAGCTAAATTTAACGCCAACACCAAACATTCTGGGTTACAGAAGACTAAATCTTAGCTACCTCCTCCAGCTAGGTGTTAACAGTTTGGATAAACAAATATAAAAAGACAATGGCAGAAAATGACAAGGAAAGAGAGGAAACTGTGGAAAGGTCTGGCCTCAACATTTGAAACAGAGAAACCGGCGTGTTCACATTGAGCTACTTAAACACTGTCGCCCAACAGGTGATGTGCTACAACAGGACTATCAGCAGATTGACTCTCACTTACATGAAAATGCATCTCACAATTCTTAGTTTCCTCATATTTCTATTTTTTTTCTCTTTAGTTGTCTATTAATCCTTAAACTTTCCCTACACTGCTAACACCAGAGCAGCACCAAAGATTAACACTGCTAATGCTTTTATGCTGATTTGTTTGGCAATGACAGACTAAAGTTACATCACCTTGGTGCAACAGTTGCATTTCACATGGAATTATGGAAGTGGTTGCTGACTTAACTGCTGTTACTTTGTTACTTGACCTTTCTAGTGTTAGACGATCACCAACATATTCATAAAGGCAGACCCCTACTGATTCAGTGCATGTGCACACCTTAATTGCATTTTTGTCTTTATTTGCAGTAAGAACAAATACCCAGTATTACATGAAGTAGTGCATGTAAACATGTCGAGGAACTTTGATATATAACTTTGATTGTCATTGTTTGGTACTGCAGACACGCTGAAAGGCAGTGCTACATTTTTATGTGTAGCACATGGCGACAGTGACACATGATGTGGGGGTACCCCAAAACAGAGTCTGCTAGCTGGTTTGCTTCATGGCTCCCCCGACATGGAACGGCTCCAACTATGAGCTGCTTTGTGTATCTGCAAAAGTGCTCCTCCACACGGAGAATCTCATCAGTGTGGACTTCTCTACAGCTTCTGCTGTCTATATGCAGTGGACATTTCATTGACCAGCAGACAGGGGAGGCGCTGCATTGACCAGACTAAGTGCTGAGGCTCTGCTGGGTCCTGTGCTGCCATGTAGATAATGTCGAAATGACCACGGCTGCAAAAACTAACTGATTGATTGATTAATTGATTTAAACAAAACCAGACGGTGAGGATCAAAGCACCTGCATGAAACTTGATTTAACTAATGGTGCTGAAATATGAAATGTTTGTTTTGTCCTTCATTTTGGTGGAGCTGACCTCTGTGTTTTACATGACAATGACAGGTGAAGCAAAGTAATAATGATTCCCTGAGGTAAAAGTGAAGTGAAATTAAATTAATGTTTTCAGGACACCATCTGATGTGGTGGTACGCTTTTTAAAGTCTGCGTAGTTTACCTGCAGGTCAGGGCAGGGTCGCTTCGCTGGAGGAGACTGTGAGCCGAGGGAGTTCTCCTCTTCTTCCTTTGACAAGTGCTTCAACATGATACACCGGTGGATTGGAAAACCCCTGAGAGACAAAAACACAGAGAGAGTGAGCAAATAAAGGGAAAAGAACTACGATGAAGTGAAGTATACAATACTGGGACAAATGGAAACCAATCTTAATATTGCATCTTTGGTAGGGAGAGATAAACAAATTAAGTGTTGAGAGTTATTTTTTCACTGCCAGAGTGAAAGGAAACGTTTTGGTAAAAGCGATAATTAAATGTACTCACTACAACTAATTGTAGGTGTCTGGATACTACGAGTATGGAACATTGCCTGTTGCTGCCGTTTCAATAATATATATTGATATATAATTGAAAATAATAAAAAAGCACCCTGGTGGCTTTGTAAAGGTCACTAATCTTAAATCTGTCATGGACTTTTTTGCTTGGGTCTAAAGTGCTCGGTGAACTCTGACAGCTTGAAATCCACGCTGGCGTCATTCATGTCGGCTCACACCTTTCCTGCAGTGTAAATTAAATGAGTCATGTGACGCCCAGAGCTCTATATTGTGCTTTACTAGCGTTAACTGACAGTTCATGAAAGTCACATAGTATCAGTTTTGTTTCACATAATCCGTCGTCAGTCATTAGTTTTGAACTAAGACAGATACAACTACTATAAAACAACAGGAGATACGCTAGCAGTGCTCTACTGGTCTAACATCATTCGTGCAATGTGACTGGCAACCATATGACCTGTTTTCATGTCTCTGACTGGTTGATGTACATGTCAATATAACTGATAAATAGACAGCTTCTTATCCATTGATTAAAATATTTGACTATAGTGATTATTATGAATTCAACAAGGGGACTTTATTTAATTGAGCACAAAGGTCATCTGAGTGTGTCGAAATGTGTGTGTATGTATGTATGTATGTATGTGCTCACTTGTCTCTGCATTTCTGCAGTGCATCGTCAGCTATGAGCTTCAGGTTGATCAGTTTATCACCTCGATAGAACCCATCTGAGAGAGTGAAAGAGACAGGGAGAGAGAAAGAGAACAGAGAACAAGAGAGACCACTCAAGTGGACCAGAGACAGGACAGAGATTACAGACAGAGATTACGTGTGAGAGAGAGAGACAGATAAATAGAAAGAGAGAACAAGAGAAACAGTGAGAGAGAACAAGAGACAAAAATTAGAGAAAGACAGAGGTGGAGAGAGAGCGCAAGCATCGCAGAACAAGACATAGAGAAACAAAGAAAACAAGAGGGTGAGAGGAGAGACGAGATAGAGAACAAGGGAAACACAGAGAAAGAACAAAAAGAAGTGACAACAAGAGAGAGACGAGATACAAGAAAAGAAGAGCGAGACAGAAAGAAAGATACAGAGATTGAGGAATCAATTAAATTATACTGAGCAATTACACAGCTGTAAGAGTATGTTGTTATCTTTTACTGACCCGCTGTGATGAGCAGTGAACACTGTGAGTCCAGGATCCGTTCACACAGAGACTCAGCAGAGAAACCTGCAAACTGAACGCATACACATACATCTGACATTGAACCAAACACCCTGCCAGCATTTACCCTTTCGTTAAGTATGTGACCTGGATAACAAAGATAGATGTTAATGCAATTAACAATTAGAGCCTAACTATGTACATGGTTTATTTGGAACTGTCATTTACTGTGTGCTATATATTTCTAACCACTCACCACTATGGAGTGTACAGCTCCTATGCGGACACAGGCCAACATGGCGACCACCAGCTCCACCAACATGGGCATGTAAATGGACACACGGTCTCCCTTCTTTACGCCTGTGAACACACAATAGACCGACAGCTTTTGAATAAACTGAATCTCTTCAGCACACCATGGGTCAAGAGACAGTGGTGGACCAAGTTGTGTCTCACTTTGAAACGACTGGTTCTGTGAAATGCCCGACATCTTCACACAACTCAGTATGCCTCTTCAAAGTCCCACAACAGCAAGACCTGCAAAAATGGCCTCATCTGAAACATGTCTACCTACTAGTGAGAGACGCAGATGTGGAGCTTTTGATAGGCATGAATGTGGCCAGAGCACCAGAACCATTGGAAGTCATTTGGAGCACGCCATATGCCATCAAGACAATGCTTGGTTGGACTGTAAACAGACCACTTGCAAGAGAACGCAGCGATTGTTATGTTGATATTATACTGTCACCATCAACAGTTTCTTCTGTGACACTTGTTGAGCTCTGGAAAGAGCTGTTCAAGACAGACTTCCCTGAAAACAGTCAGGATGGACTGCATGGGTTGTCAAGGGAGGATTGTAACTTCCTGGAAATGGCTGACAAAATTGTGGAACAGGAATCTGGTCCCTCATTTCTCAAGCAAGAACTTCCACCTGGAGATCCTGATGTCCAAGCATCAGCTGCCATTGATGAACACATGTGAGAGGGGACAGTCTAAATGTCTGCTGACCACTAAGGTTTTCCTTTTGACACTGTTAATGCCTTTCATTTGACGCTGATCATAATTTGACGCTATTTTGAGTGTGTTTTTGCCTGCAATAAGCCTAGTAAAAGTAAAAAGTCTAGTAAAAAATTTGTAGAACTAAAGTCAATTTGTACATATTTATACTAAAAAGAAACTGTCTAACATTCAATGCAGCCAAAATATATCTGCACTTAATGATCTTTTCAGACCACAGTTAGTGTGTTAGCTCATGGTCACAGGCTAGTTCATCAGTGACTAAACCACTTGAGTGGTTATACAATTTTGCAATAAAAATATTGGGCAAGTGGCTGATAAGATTGCACCGATGTCATGTCCTAGGGGACTTGAACATGCTCAGCTCTGACAGCTAGATTGCATTTGCAAATGTCAATCTCATCTGTAAGTGTCTACATGGCCAGACTCTTCAGGTTCAGGTGACATAGGCATACAGTATTTGCATACGTGTATGGTGTGTTTAGATGTATGTGTGTATGTATGCGTTTTCTGGCAAGTTGTACCGCAGTCAACAATATGTGCTCCTTAGTTAAACTCATCAGTTAAGGCTCATTAGGGCCGGGCATTGCAAATTAGCAATGCCTACACATGATAAAATGCATTGCGATGGATAATTGCTGTGAAATTCGTGAAGTACATTGTATCTTTCCCTATCAAATAAATATCAAAAGGAAAAAAAAATAAACCTGAAATAAATAAAACCTGATGGTCATTTTTCTCATTGAAGCCCAACGTTTGGTTGCTGGTTTGTGAGAAATAAATGAAGACTGGCAATGGGAGCACAGCTAGTGATGAAGACTAAGAACTAAAGAGAGCCCGATAGATTAATTAAAAGCTGGTCAATTTGCACACCTCACCAAACTCGACCCATTGCTGTGTGAAGTGGTGGTGTCTTGACGGTGTGGCTGATTTGGAATCCTTCTAATCTTGTCACACTGAGAATCTAATTTGACCACTGAAAAGAGGGTACTCACCAATGTCTGGGACTCTGATAAGCATATCATATAAAGAAAACTGTGGGCTTCACAACAGTTTCAGGTATACATCAGTATGTTTAAACCTACCCTGGGACTTGAGGACGTTGGCAAATTGACAGACCCTCTGCAGCAGCTCTCTGTAGGTCACAGTCAGCTCATCACCAGGTTCATTACCCTCCCTGAAATAAACAACATGCATGATAAATAAATAAACCCATCACGGCTTCTTATCTAGTGAAAAATTATGGGCAAACATCTGTGTTACTCACTGCTCCACCAAATTTGTTTCCTCAAGGGACCAAGTAACCATTTTTTCTTCACAATTTTGAACACTCAGTTCTCAATATCCTCAAAGTCATCGCAAGCCTCTTGGCACTTTTTTGACACGAAACCACTACCATCGTTTCACCAACAAGAGCAAGCCTTAGTAGTGTCATTGATGCTGCATTTCTACGAAACAGTGTATTATTGCATCTTACTACCTCTTCTTGTGCTCTTTGGCAACTCGGTTAAGCAAATGTACATTTCCTTACACTAAATATTCATTACCAAATTAACACATGCATTTTGATTGGCTGCTGTATGCAACATGGCTGTAGAAAACACCATGGTAACGGAATTCCAGTGCGCTTATCAAACCCACAGTGACTTTAAGAATCAGATGAGATTACCATGGCACACATTTAATGTGGTACAACGCAGTTTTATGTTTTATGAACATGGCCCATAGTTTTACGTCCAGTTTGTGTTTTATGTTCTGCTGGCTATAGAATGAAAACTCCAGGAATGGAACATAGATGATGTATTGCCCTTGGGTTCAATTCAGTTCAATGGGTACAACTCAACATAAGAAGAACATTGAGAAAAATAAGAATTGCTAAATATCGCCATCCAAAAATGCGAGCATTACAATATCCATGGCGGGTGTGAATTCCAGTGGAGTTTCTCAATATTGGAGGCTGTGTGTATGTGTTTTACACTTTGTGTGTGTGATGGAAGTAGGACAGATTACATAGTTGTAAGGTCACTCTGACCTATTATGAGAGCAAAAGAGAGATGCATTCACAGACAAACTACACAGCTACAACAAAACAGTGGTCGTAATGAACGTTGTCATTTAAGATATTTGAGTGTCTGTCTGATCACAGTTAACTGTGTGTACCCTATGTCTGCTGGCTACTATGATTTGATAAAGAAAATCAATACAACAGCCATCAAATCCAATACAACCGATTGGTTTGGTTAAACGACAGATTGCACCTGAATAAGATGGGTTGCAAACCAAAGAGGAACAACAAGAAGAAATAGATTCAGTCCAGTACATGGTAATACACCAAAAAGACAGTTTGCCAACTGCAATTAAGCAAGAAAATTAAGATTACGCCAGGACAAAAAACGTGCTTTTACATATAAGAGGAAAAAAAGTGCTCAATCTCAAAAGTGTTAGTGTCCATATTTACATGTTGTAAATGTTTTATGACGGAAGTCAGTCAGCAATCATTTACTGTGGTCAATGAGACACAGATTTATTAGATCTTGTGCATTTATTTGCAGCACATGGCAGCAAAAGTTTCTGCCCGGCCTCAGGTCCCAGACATGGCTCCTTCACCACCACTCCACCAATAACTTAGCCTCATTTCGATGAAACTGTCCACACTCCCGTCGAGTGCAGACTTCCCAAGGTCTATCTACAGAGCTCCCTCAGCCCTCAGAAGCAGGGATTCCGCATATTGAGAACTAGCTAAGGATTCAGGAAAAATTGACGTCCACAATGCTCACGTCTGGAGTACACAGTGACCTACTCTGCTATCAGCCTGCGGTCGCACCCACAATGCAAATTAACCAGCTCTGATAACCAATAAGGCAAACTTGATCATTATCACTATGGCTGAAATACAGGGACCTGGGTAGAAGGTTTCAGGCTTAGCTTCATTTACTTTTGTGAAGTAACACGAACAAGAGCAACTTGACAATTTATTTTGGATGATGTAATACTTTTCCATTGAGTAATGTACAAGAGCTAAACATGGAACAACACACACTTACCTGAAGGTCAATGAACATGTTGCGTTGGCCAGTGAGACTATTTAGAACTAGTAAGTGATAACACGACACTTATGCGCACACACATCTATCAGTACTCAACAGTAAAACCCTTTATCAACACTGTGGGTATAATTGTCAGTGTGTCAGAAGATCAGAGATGAGAGGACGCACACAAGCTACCATACACACTCAGGTCCATAAAGCTGATGAGTTCTGTGTAGCGTTATAAAATGGAATTAAACTAAGAAAAAGCACAGCCCTTTTAGAAAACAACATTTTCAGTGGATTGTTCTAAATCGCAGCTCAATTTTGAAGGAATGTGAATAATATACAGGATATAAAATAATGTATAAGAATGGAAGGGATTTTGTAACACACAAGATGTCGATGCTCCCTGAGAGCAACAGACAGAGAAAACGGTGGGCAGAGCGGAGCGCACTGGTGGAATAAAGTAGCTTAATATTTAACAAGCATGTGTACCCAAAAACAAAATGTTTCCATATGAAGTGTCTGTGTCCACTTTGCAATTGTATTTTTTAAAGAGTTCAGCATCAGACGGTAATGAAATCGGGAGCAAAGAAAATGGTATCAGTGCAAATGCATCTAAATGAGAAACAGGCCCAGTTTCTCTGCTATATCCCTGAATAACCTGGATTAAAAGCCCTGTCTGTTCCAGCAGCCTTCTTCAGCGTCATTCCTTTCAGAGCAGAAGGCAAAATAAATTAGGGCTGACACGATTCCTCCAGTAAATCGAGTAATTTGATTGCCACTATTAAAATGTAGGCAGGGTGTACACATGAGGACCGGCATTTTTTTTAACCGGCAAGGAAGATGCATTGAGGGGGGACACATAAGATAATGCCAACCTACTTTGACAACCTAATATGCCAATATGGTTTTTAACTTATTTTAATGAGAGGGTTTTCCTCCCAAGTTCTCTATCCGATGAAAAGGAGTGATACATGATAGACAGTTTGTCACTGTGGACACAAGTGTGGATCAGTGAAGTAGAAAAAGGAGAAGACATATTTTGAGCAGTGAAAAGGAAAATGTGAGCACAAGTGTGGAGGTTAAAAAGATGGACCAACATGGGATGGACAAAGAAACAGAAAGAGATTCAAATACATACATGGCCCTAAAGAAGAAAATACTGATGAACCAACATTTCAGGCAGCAACGGAATGTGCTGTCGGACTTGAAGTTCCTGTCCATCTTGAGAGCGCAAGAATTCCTCAGTCACATTCCCACCATGCACTATTACAGAGAAAGTGGCATTTGAATTGCAACAGTCATATAACACCTGAAGTAATTCAGAGATATGATTAAGTAAAAGAGATCTTTGGCCCCTGCAGTGAGAGCTACAATAGTTGGGGAACGAAAAATTGGCAAAATGCATACAAATAACCAGAACCAGCCGTGTTCTGTATCTCTACAATACATGCGGTGCAAATGTTTGCATTATATAACAATATGTTATATATTTTTATGTTATACTGTTTGTTATGTTATATATTTAGCCAAAAACACTGCTAGACAATTCAAAATAAAAGCAAGACTCAACTATAAGTTAACAAAAGAATGTCATCAACTCATCCACTACCAAGGACGTTTTTAAAGCTCCTAATATTATCCACAAATTTGTTTCTGTGTTTTTTATGTATTTAGTCATTATGTTGTGTGAGCATAGTGATGTTTTTTTTTCTTGAATTTTATGGCAACAAAAACCTACTCAGTGCTGATGTTGATCAGTGAAGGCAGAGGCTAATATGACGTGACAAGAGAAAAGAGCCAAGGTGGTGGAACAACATAGATAGCATGTATGTAGCATTTTAGGTCACATGGTCTCGTCAGGCTTGTGGACGGAGTCATTACCAAGCCGAGCAACTAGCGGTTCTTCTATAATGCATTCCTTCCTTGTGTTACAGTCTTCTTTCTCCTTACAAAAACTGGCAAAGAAAACTTGTGTTCTAAACATCAGTTACTTAGAACACAAAAGACCTTTTACATAAAATGATGGTTTTAGTGTTACATAGATGAGGGTGATGTGGGGTGAGACAGAGGCACGACAATGGGCAGGAGCGACTGAAAACAATGCTGGTATAAAGAAAAGAAAGAATGATGAGGGGATGTGTGAGAAAAAAGGAGAAACAAAGGAGGGGGGAGGGAGCTCCAAACCTCTGCTTCTATTCACTCCTGAGTTTTCACAAAATAGACCACCCCCATTCACAGTGAGGAACCACTGCGACACACACTCATATTTTCCCTTGTATTGCAAGCTTGCAAATCCAGTTTCTCAAAACTGGCATGAGACTTTATTGTTATCTGAATACAAGCTGCAATGTTTACATAAGCAAACACAAAACCAGGTCCTCATTACTTGCAATGTCCAATAACAATTTATATATATATATATATACTCAATTATTACAACTTTTTGCGCTACATAAAGATGGATGCAATCATTAGTTTGTCATTGGGATGGAAAATGGGTGAATAAAAAACTGATCACACACACTCAATAGTGGGGTTACCACTAGTCTGAAATTAATATGAAATAGAAACACTGAAATTTGAAGACAAATTTTATGCTTGCCTGTGGTGGATTTTGTGGCTAGTAGATAATAAAATAATTCCTAAAACTGTAATGGAAATAGACTTTGTGGTTATATAAGACATGAGATATATACTGTATATATATACACAGTATATACAGTATATAGGCTGTGTCTCAATGCTAAGTGAGCTGCCTACATAGACCTCAAGTCATATGTCATCATAAAGGGGGTTCAAATTCAAAGTTTGCCTCATTTCATAGACACCTTAAATATGACGTGCACTAAAATATGTGACCAATTTTTAAGTCAGGGTCGAGTCTATCCTTTTTCTGAGGCAATCCCACATTGCAATGCAGTGGGGCTGTCATGATTTTTTTTTATTCAAGATGGCCGTTGGAGGGATTGGGAATAATTTTAAAATAGATATTATTTCTACAAGTGTGCACAACATTTCGCGCACTTCATTCCGCGACTTTTAGACTTTTAAATTCTGAATGGAAAAACGTCTACAGTCACACTCACCAGTAAAAAGCCACTTTGTCTCCCTGATTCCTCTCATGGACATGGCGATCAAGGACATTGTAGCAGATATTGGTTGAGGCTCCCTCCATGCACTTGATGAAGATTTCTCCTTTTGTCACATCAAAGTTGTAGTCTAGGACCCGACCTGTGTGCTTGGTCTTCCAGAAGAAATCTTTTGCAATGTTGCCCCAAAATTCTGAAAGACAGGGCAACACTTAGCAGAGAGCACACCTTACTGTGAAATAAGAAAAACATTTAAAGACACAGATGAGGGTAAGTTGTGTAATTCATGTTCCTGATGTGCTGTGGGTGTGTCAAGGAGCATTTGTACTGCATAGTGTGTAGAGCAGTTGACGCCATGGTTGTTGGATAACATTCGGCATCCATGCAGTGGTTAAAAATTACAGAGCACCTCAGTTAGAGGTTAAAAAGAGCCTCAAACTTTCATCCGAACCCAGGCTCAGTATTTAATTCAATTCAATTCAATTTTATTTATATAGCACCAAATCACAACAAAGGTTATCTCATGGCATATTTAACCCATCCAAACAGGACGGATTAAATATAGGAGCATATAGGAGCAGCCCAGGGAGCAACTTGAGGTTCAGTGTCTCGCTCAAGGACACTTGGGTGGGGATTGGACCACCTTATGGTTGGAGGGCGACACCGCTCTACTGCTGAGCCATGGCCGCCCCACTGTACATTGCTGCTGTTGTAATGCTTAGGAGTGTGTGCGTGTGTGTGCGTGGAGAGGGTACACAGATAGTCTTTATCAACAGAGATCCAGAACAATCACAGCAATGTCAACAGATCAACAATCCACTTTTCTTCTCCTCATTCCTTCCACACACTGCATGCTTCTTTATGCTACCAATCTCCCTCCGAAGCAACAGTTTACCGGAGAAGTTTTCTTTGACATTATTGCACTAAAACTTCAAGTGATCAGAATATAAAACAGGGTTGACTCTCTTGGAAATACTTCTGAAAAAGTGTCTTACACTTGTATACATTTATATATTAGTAGTTTGAGTTAAATAACTGAGTAACAGTTAACGCAAAGTTACAGCTCCGGTGACCGACGTGTTTGTGTAAAGTGGGGAAACAGGGGAGAGGACTCAAATGGTGCAAACATAAATGACAGCAAAACACAACAGAAAGTCTGCACAAGAATGAAGAGTGCACATAAATGAGGTAAATAACATAAAGAAACAGTCTCTATTGTGTTTTGTTGTCATTTATGGTCTCTGAGTTTCTGACTACTACACTCGTAACATTTCACTAGTGCAATAAACGTTTTGAGTAAAAAGAAAATTAGTGTAATTTAATCCAGGTTGTAAGTCTTTTACCAAAAATGCGTGGAAAAATTTGTTGAAAAATGGGATTTTTTTAGCTTTTATACTAGCGCAAGGGCACAACTCACTCGCACATGTTCCTCTTTCCACAGAATAGTTTCTAATAGCATGTGTGCTCAAAACTGTTGCACTGTGTAGCCCTGTATCAGCCGTTGTTGCCTCGTCTTCTCTCTGAATTCAGAATAATCTCTGCCCTCCCAGCATGATATAAACAATCTCTTTTACAAAAAAAAAAAACATTTAACAAAAAGAAGTGCAAAAAGTATATCCACATAGGCAATGTTTGTAGGGCTGAACGCAAGGCACAAATTCTTAGTACTGCATCGATTCTTCACATTACAGATCAATGTAGACTGATAAAAGTCACACTAGAGGGACAAGTTTCTGTTTATATATATTTATGAAGTTGGATCATTTAAATTCAAATCGATTACTAATGCCTCTGTTCCTATATATAACAGAATTAATTTTTCTAATCAATTAATACTGCAGTTCATTTGTCAATTCAATATTAAGTCTATAGTGTGATAAATTCAAATTAGGTGACATTTATTTGATTAGTACATTAAAATGTTAAGTTTATATACATAGATATTTAATATTTTATTGTCTTTAGATTATTTCGTGCTAAAAGTAAAGCAGAGAAGCTTCACCTCTAGCACATTTTCATATAGTAATTTCAATTTACATTTGAAAACTTGTGCAGTCATTATATTCATAAAAACTGTAGCTACAGTGGAGTCCCCACACATTCAGTATCTTGCAGCTACTGAAGTGTTTGAGGAAATGTGGAGATATACCTGTTATCATCATTATAGAATTATTATTTTCATTGAATAACTGATTGAATAATTCAAAATAAATATGTACATTTTTTCATATATATATATATATACAGTATATATATTAAAATTGATTCATTTTCTATTTCATTCCCTGCAATTCTTGCGTTGACTATGCCATCACATAGTAGCAATAGTGATTTTGAAAGTCAGAGCATGAATTGTTCTGAGTTGTTCATGAGTTCTTCATTGTCATACAATGTCCACTGAGGGCAAGTCCAAAAATGGCAGCAGCAACCTCACATTCTGAAAAAAAAGGAAGCTGAAATACTTTGTGCAAAAAGTATTGCAAATCACAATAATGCATGAATGAACTATAACATCTGCAGCACCTGAGAACACATCTGCTCCAGACTAAAACAACTCAAAACCCGTGAACAACAGATAAGGTCTGTTATCTGTTAGGACAAATAGATAAGGTCCAGGAAATCAATGTGGAAAATGTAATTCAGAGGTTTGCTTCAGTGAAACACAGGAGACTTCAATTTACTGACTAAAAGTTAATGGTGTAATACCTGCACGGCCGATCTTCTGAGGATAAATGACTGTTGTAAAGGTACGCAGTAATGGATACTTTTGATGTTTTAAGATGCAGTTGTGCTCGCATTTCAATGCTTCATACTGCCCGATAAGATTAATTAATGTAATGTAAAGGGAAGATTGACTGCAGGTGTGCGTGCGCGCGGTTTTGTAAATCGAATTAGTATATACATATATATATATATATATATATTATATATCATTTTCGGCTTTTGAGCGCACGTACATTTTTAGTCTGAATCCAACGCACTGTTTAATAAATGAGACCCTATCTATATCTATATCTATACCTATCTATAAAAACATAAACAACATAAAACAAAATCATGGTACAGCCTTAGGTCATGGTCATTAGGATCTGAAAATTGTGACATTTTGAGCGGGGGGTTGTTTCTTAAATCACCTGAGTATCATTTTACGACAACAAAGTTCAGTTCTTTACCACACACGGATGTAGAATGTAGCATAAAACAGCAGGAAGTAAATCTGTCGGATTGATACCAGCCTTAGTTCCTGCATTGACACGTTTGATGGTATTTCCCTCCACTTGAAGTTGAATAAATTCTACTTTGGCTGTGATTATATTGCATAGTAAAATGAATAAGATGCCGTGTGACAGGTGTTCTCCTGTCCGTCTTCCTCTGCTGAATGAATGGGACAAGATGCAATTAAGGACACTCACCATCTGGGTTTTCTATAGATTTCATATAGAACTCTCTATATTTGTCGAAGCTGGGGATGTGAGAGTCCTTCCAGTCTCCGGACCCGTAGAAGACGTCCTCCTCCGGCGCTTTGTCAGGAATCATCCCTGAGACCTTTACTTCTCCCGCTTCCACAGCTCTATTAGCAGCTTTAGCAACCCTGGGAGCGTTGTGTTAATACACGACGTTATCCTACGCTGAACAGTTATCGATCATAAATCAATTGGGTGATGAGAGGAGTCGAGGGATAAACAGTATCAGAAGTCCTGTACGCACCCCAGCAAGTAGGACGATGCAGACAGACACGGCTAGCCTGCAGCTCACTAGCAGGTTAGCATTAAAAGTTCATCCACACTTCCTTGTTTTCAGTGATGCGTTTGCAACTTCTCTGTGTGCAAAAGTAGCACACAGAGCCTCTACACGGTGAATTCAAGCCCGGTCCGGGTTTTGTCGGTGTTCCGGACGGACCTGTCTCCTCCTAGAGCGGAGTCCTAATAAGCTAACACGCTAAGCTAGCCGACTTCAGTATGGGCTGAGGACGAGCGGAACACACTTTAGCTCCAACCCGAGGTCGTCCCGTCCTGTAGTTTGGACTTTCCGTGTCTTTTGCGCTTAAATCAAAGTCTTGTTTCCATCCACACGGGCGTTTTCATGTAAAATTTATTATTGTGTTTATTAGTGGGCAGAGCCGTTCTGCTCTCCTTGTCTCTATCTGTGGCACGGAGCGTGTCGCGCTGAACTCTCTTTGGCCCTGAGCACGAGCCAATCAGACCTCACGGTGCGTTCATGGCCTCCAATGAAAGTATGCCTTCTCACAACCCAAAAAAACTGCCGATATTGAGATAATGGCCTACGTATATTGATATTATATTATTAAACATTTACGACACATTAATATAAACATGGACACGACAGAGATTCAGGAATTTGTTTTTTTACCACTTGCAACGGACCACTGAAACCAATAAGTCCGCCGTTATACGTGTATGATAGATAGATAGATAGATAGATAGATAGATAGATAGATAGATAGGTACTTTATTCATCCCCAAGGGGAAATTCTTTCGTTACAGCAGCAAATCAAAGAACAAGAATCAACATCAAATTACATACATTAAAATCCTCAATTTGAGAATATAAACGGGCATTATAATACAAAGTATTGTAGTGGAGATATGAAATGTTCAGTCTATGTGTTACAGAACAAACATGTTGTATTGAGTTTATATTAACGGCCACATAGACGTACAGAGATGGTACAGTGTTCACCTGTTGCACAGAGGTGAGTTGTTATACAGAGTTATGCTGAACGGTAGGAATGATTTCCTGAACCGTTCTTTGTGACAGCGCAGTTGTAAGAGTCTGTTGGAGTATCCGCGATCTGTGAGCGCATGCTGTATGCTGGCTTCAGTAGCGTGTGTAAGAATTTCAGAGATAATATTTTTTTTCCTAATCCTCCGTCGTATGAATGAGAAAAAGTAGATTTAGTTGGATACGGCTATGATGTGCTCGTCTCTCCACTGCTAAAGGTGCTTCAACAAAGTACTGAGTAAAGGATTGGAATATTTATGTAAAAAATCTACTTAAAACATTCAACAATTAGGTCTTATCCCACACGTGGCCTAGGCAGAATAGTGTTAGACTACTGATTTCTCTTCAACCTTTTCTCTGTCTGACTGGATGCATCCTAAAATAAGTAATTCAGTATCTTTGTTATCAATATTTGCATCCAATATTAGGCATGTAACATTAAAACAATACCCAGTTCAATATTATCATTCGCTGTTCGCTTCAACCTTACAGTAGCTCACCATTCACTACATCAGTAATAACAAAACCACTGAGTCCAAGACACAATAATGCACCATATGAATAACATGAATACTCAGTCTATACTCCCTTGACTCGTCCTCCAGCATTATCAGGTAGAGAGCGTTCATGTGTTAACTGAAGCGGGGGGATTTTATGGGTTGTATACTTTCAAAATCCTGCTTACTACCTGCTTGCTCCAACATTACCTACCCTACCTTTAAGTCAGCACAACTCAGCTGATCAAACAATGGTAAAGCCAATGGAAGAAAACACAAGGAAACAGTGGATGAATAAGCTTGGACTCCACAGTTTAAAAAAAGAAATGCACTGTTCAGAAGAAGACATCAAGTTATGGACAGAATGACACTGTCATCTGACAGCCAAAATCTTGACTTCTCAGCAGATTGACTCCCCCTAAAGTGAATGCATATCTCACAAGTTATTAGTTTCATGATGTTTTGATTTGTTTTTTTAGGTGTGTGTTAATCCTGATTCTATTCCACAGTGCTTAAACAAAAACATCACAGAATATTAAGGATGCTTGCTCCTGCAGTAATCACCACCGAAATGAGCCCGTTTCAAGAATCCTGTTTCATCTGGGTGCGTAGTCTATGAAGATCTATATGCGAGAGGATCCGCCTGAAAACGCACATTCATTCTGTAGATGTTGTTATGAACGACATCAACAATCTGTTGCTAACGGAGCCACAGGACATTAGTTTGACAGATTCAGCTTGCAGTGGGCACACGGGGAAAACAGACTCCACTTAGTTTTTTTTAAACTGATGCTCTGTTGATGCACCACTAACACAGGCACCCATCAGAAAAGTGTGCCAGTCCACTACATTTTGCTGATCCTCTGCCACATTGTCTGTGTGCTGAATCATGTCAACCATTTATCAGACCAATCATTATTAATTGATAATTTTTTAAAATGTGTCATTCTTATGTTTACACAGGAAGTGAATTCTATCTGACCAGAGCTGCTGAGCTTGGTGGGGGTGAGAACAAAGCGGCTGTCTGAACCACATACTACCATTCGGTCCCAGCCTGCCGTTGACCTCTGAACTCACGATCCAGAGATGTGACTTCATGTGGGGGTCTTTCATCTGGGGGTCTTTCTGAGAGTTTTAATGGTAGAATGCAGAATGGTGGAATCTTTCTAGAATTTTCTGGGTGAATTTTCAGGTTTGTCAGAAATGACTCAATTTTTTCAAATGACATTCACTTTTTGTCTATAAAAGGATTTATTATCTCCACCAAGTATGTTTTCAGTTGTGTTTGTTGTGAAGCTTTGTGGGCAGCCTAGACATAATCCACGGAAGAGCCCTGCACATTTTGATAGCATCAGCCTGATGGTGACTCTGTAATAACCTCTTTTACATTTTGGCCCAGATTTTCTGCCATAAAGTGCTATATTTCATGAATGAGCAAGTTATTGTGACCAAACTTGATAAACATGACCTTAATAGTGAGGCAAAAAAAACAACCTGATGGTGATGCTATAACAACGCTATTTTTTGGTCAAATCCACTCTCACCAGGCTCTTTAAAGCGAAGATTTTTCCCCTGACAACACACATAAATGACCTGATATTTAGAATTTCTCTCCAATGATTCAAATAAGAGAAACGATCCTGCTAACAATTCAGACTTCTATCATCAAACAACACTAAACATTTTAACCAATGTAGAAGAAAAATGCATACAATCTGGAAAATTGTGATGTGGATTTTATTTTGAAGGATGAAAGTGAGGAATTTTATGTTCTAACTTCAGACATGGTTTTACTGAAGGAAAAATTGAGACTAAAAATAGTAAATAATATGCAGGCACGTTCTGACTCCTTAGTGCAACATTCAGGGTCCATTTGTAAGCTATCCTAAATATCAAACAACCAAACTTTAACACTTAAATATCTGATCTGAGTCAATGTTACGTTCGTCCGAAGAGGAGAATCCTCAAATATGCACTCTGACTTTTGAGTTTAATTCTTCAGTCACTAAGCTAACAATTCATCCTCATATGATTAATCCAGCAGTTGAAGGTCAGACAAACATGCACAATTTACATGAAATAGAATGGATGCAACGAACATAAATACATAGGTCGTCATTTTGTTTGCATTTGATGGAAGACATGAAGTGTGCTGCACCCCAAAACATCCCAAAACATCCCAAATTGAGTCCAAAATACACCTCCAATAACGTTTATTTCAGAAAATGTTAAAAATATCACCGTAACAGTACAAACATTTGCCAAAAACAGCAGAGAAAAAGAAAATCAAAGTAAAAAAGAAAATGTTCATGAAAAGTGTCTTTTTTACGATTAAGGCCATTTGATAAACTCATACACGCCAATAAGACGTGCACAGGGTTTGTGCGAAATGACACAAATGTAGTCAAAGTACAGTGGAAACTCTGGTCTCTAATTAGATCCACAATATGCAATATTTGTATTAAAATTGGTCAATAATCTGGGGGTTGAATAGAAAAAGGGGGGAAAGAAGACACGTGTCCTCAGCGAGAATTCCCAGCGAGGAAAACACCTTTGGTTCAGCACGTTACAAACTCCTTGATTCCGTCTTAGCTAAGGAAAGAATATTTAATTTTAGGAATGAGGGCGGAAAAGATATCATGAGACAAACTGCAGCTAGAGATTTTGAGAACACATTTCTGCCCTTCAGGAAGTAATTTTAATGGCGAGGGTCCAATTAAGGGTTACCGGTGTAAAACAGCATGTAAGCCATAACATGTTAAGCGCTATTCGTCGTGCACTGAATTGAAAGGCTTCAGACGTTGATAGCCACATCCCTGGAAGAAGGAATTGCGCGTTTAAGAGGTTGAAATTTGAACATCAGATGAGTGGCACAAAACAGAAAACCCTAAATGATATCTGATACCAAGGAAAACCAGTTTCTGCTCACATCTGTGGCTGAGTGTTTGGTTAGTGTGGGAAAAACCCAAACTAATGAGAAAACAAATTACAAGAGGTGAGTCATGACTGACTTTAAAATCCAAATACAAACAAACCTTGAATGAAATTAGTTCAACCAGAAGAATCTATGGCAGACCGTACAAAATCTCAATGGCTTCACTGATGGCTGACAATGAATCGTATGTGATAGAAGGCAAAGAGGAGATTCAGACTTGGACAGTGGCTTTGTCCCAGACTAAACCCAGAATTTGCATTTTCAGCTTGTGCTTCCAGATTCCTGCATCGGGTTTTAATACATTTTTGGGAACCTGGCGTTTTTGGGAGCCAGATGCACAAAGCCAGTTCAGCGCAGGTAAATCTGAAGCCAGTGTTTCACCAACAATCTAATAATGATGTAAAAACGAATCTGGATGCAGCTAGAAAGGAGAGGAGGCTTTTTACAAAACAGACGCGGAGGAACGATGGGTTGAGCTTGGGACAAAATGATTGGCCGGATCACCGACGGATATTCAGTTTTTGTTTTTCAGATTATTTTAAACACACAAACACGCACAGAGAACATCACTTCATCACACTGAAGTCCATGTAAAAACCAGATACATTATGCACGGCAACATCTGGTTTTCTGGGAGAGGGAGTACAGGATTAGGTAAAGGGATAGGAGGGTTGAAGAGGTCATGGCCTTGTTGATTATCAATAAAGGCGGCGTAATCAGAGGAAGTAAGAGCTGAGCTGTGCGGCAGTGAGAGTTACCGGAAGACGACCAGCAGATTGGGTGGGACCAGGGTGAGGTGGGGGTCACAGGGTACAGACGGGTAGGGAGGTTGCGTCTGTAGAGCACGTTTGAGTCTTCGAAGTGAAGGTTGGAGTCTTGATATTAAAACTCCTCCTGTTCCTCTGCATCTGGAATCACGAAGCCCTCCTAGGGGGGGTGGCAGGGCAAGAGAGAAAGAGAGAGTGTGAGACAAAAAGAAAGAGTTGAGTTTCAACTTAAAATAATTGGACAAACACGTTGCAGAACCTTTCTAAAAAGGTGAGGCACGTGAAATAGAGAAATATGTTGGTTTATGCTGTTATACAAAGCTATTTCTGTGTACTTGAGGTCTATGAGGCTGTTTTAGCTTAACATCACACACCAGTTTCTAAGCTCCATGTGATATGAAATTCATTGCTGCCCCATGGTACCTTGACAAAAATCCAAGATTGGCTTACGGCTATAAGCAGCACTCAAAAAGATGTCCTCCAGCTGCGAGAGGTTTGAGCAGAGAAGCTGTATGTCAATATTTCCTGATAATTCATATTGTAACTCACGTCTGTGGCATAGAGGATGTCTATGATCCTCTGCAGTGTGGGGTCGCCCTCTCCTTCCTTCTCTTGGCAAATCAACTCAATGTTCCTCAGCTTACCAAAATAAAAGTCCCTCTCTTTCTCCATGTCCTGAATGGTTGATTTTAGCATCTCCACCTGAAAGAATAGTCAAGAAAACAACACTTAGCACTGAGAGGAAACTCCTTTTAATACAAACTTAATCTCAGTCCAGTATCATGTCAGTGCAGTTTAATTGTTGGGAAACCAAAATGCAGACAACCGTCAGTTAAAGCCTTGAATTGTTCCTTGTGAGGATTGTGATTGTAAAGCCCAAATTACAGTTGATGTTTACGTGTATGTGTGATGGCTGATGCCAATTATCTTGTTTTGTTGGTAGTGAAAATCCGCCAAAAAAATCTTGCAACCCAGGGGATTTGCTATTAATTTTTTGACAATTGATTAATCAACTGATTATCATTATTTGAATTATTATGATTAATGGAAAAATGAAATTAAACGAGTAATTGTCAGCCTATAAGAATGAGACATTACAATTACAAATCAAGCCCTAATAATAATATTGTGGTAAATTATTAAAATTTGAACGCGCACACATCAAATTAGCCAAACGATTTAGTTCATATTATTAGTATTTTTAACTACTATTTATGCCATTGATGCAGTGTATCAATCAAACCTGTGTGTTGTTGTCTATAAAGCTTCTGCATCAAGGTCACCTCGGTTGTCAGTTTGTGAATATGTGTAAGAATGGGTGAAAGTGAGGCAAACAAAGTTAAATGCTTTGGGTGCTCCACAGACTGGAATGTGCTATAGCAGTCCGTTTACCATTTGAAGTCAAATGCAACTATCATTATAGCTAATTGGGTGTAACCAGCAATTACAGGGAAAATAAAACTTTATCAACTCTTTCTAAACTGCAATGAATGTACTCTGAGAGACATTTGGTTTGTAATCTGCTAAAATACTACATTTTTGGCAATGTGATTTTTTTCCTGAAGGAATTCTTACCTCATTAATGAGTTCTGCCCTTTCCTCATCACCTCCTCCCGCTCCTGGCCTTTTTGCACCGCCTGGCGCCATCTTTGGTGCTACCTTGGCGACGGGGGGTCTCTGAGGAGCTGAGGAGACAACAAATAGATACTAAAAACAACTTTTTCTAATTTTTATACCTGGGAGGGTATATCTGGTAATTCACTGGACAAGGTGAGCATATCTGAGTGACACGACACAATGCATTTTCTGAAATCATGTTCATCACTTGCCACATACTACTATTTACTAACTATTTATTTCAGGAATCAATCAATGATTAGTATGACCCTAAAATCCCAAATGAACCCTAAAATTAATTTAAACCATATGTGATTGAAATCACATATGATTAATAAACCATCACAAATTTACATATAATACCCAAACATAACAAGCAAAACACAGAATTTTAGAAATTTTACTCTCTTATTCAAATTAAAAAACTATTACTACTAGTAGCCTATTAAGTCTGAAGTGTCAGATCAACATTGCTGCCTTTATGCTAAGCGGTTCAAGTGGTCCAATTCTGATCTTTTCCTCCCATGTGGCACAGATCCGATATGCATCATGAATGGATAAGCAGGAAAAAAGTGCATTGATTCAGATATTCTCAGATCTGTTTAATATGGAAATAAATCTCATATGACTGTTATCTACCAATGTACCTGTCATCTATGGGGACAGATCGGATATTCCCTGTCACAGGGAGCTGCACATCATTGAAAATGCGGTGATTCCGCATTTTAATGCTGTAAATGCCTGTGCACAAATGGTCACGCATACACACATGTAACCTATCACCACTTCAGACAGGAATGGCTAACTGAATACACATCGCTGAGGCGCAACAAAGAAACAAGCGCCATGTATTGTATGCACTGCTGCCTGTGTGGTCCGACATTTATATTTCCAGAACACCAAACCTGGCTTACTTATGTTAGTTTATCTCCAGAGGATTACAGCAGAGTAGCATGAGAACCAAATATCAGTGCTCAGATCTTTCCTGTTCTGACCTTGGTTGAGGGCCTTTTTCGGGGGTCTGTTGAGAGCTGATGTGGTGGTGTTTGCTGCGGGCATGGCGTCCTGGCCCTGCCTGGCCTCCATTGGGTCATACTCCTTCCCGTCATAGTTGGCATCAAAGAACTTCTTAAACCACTGGACAAACTCAAAGTTATCCTGAAACTTCCCCTTCACCAGTTTGTCCACTGGAATGATCTGGAAGCAGAAGGAAGAGGATCAGGATATCCTGCACGGTTAACAATTCTGTCAGCTTAAATGATGACAAGTAACTGCCAGTGAGTGTGTGAGATCAATGTCACTGAACAACAAATCTGTGATCATTTACTATAGATTGTATAACGCAAGGAAAACAATACATCCCAAAACGTAATCTAATTATAGTGACTTTTTTTAACCAAGCAGTTGATTAGAAACAATTCATCGTGGCAAACGCAGTGTGCAACTGTTTTGACTTTTTCAAACCGTGTGTGGAAAAAAACTGGCCCTATCATAATCTGGAAGATTTCTTGCAATATTTCCACGTTCTGTGTGTAGACTGTTAGTTGGGACGCAGTAGAGGTGAGCCAGATTGTTTGTAGGATTTGGGAAATACTTACTTTGTCGACTCCCATCTTTTTGAAGGCAGCCTGTAGGCACTTGAAGTTTTGGATGTATTCGTGTTCCAACTTGGCACCAAATTTGACTTTCTTC
The DNA here is from genome assembly GCA_900303265.1 of Brotula barbata. Classification (NCBI taxonomy): domain Eukaryota; kingdom Metazoa; phylum Chordata; class Actinopteri; order Ophidiiformes; family Ophidiidae; genus Brotula; species Brotula barbata. The sequence continues at coordinate 72,729 of OMNV01029539.1, forward strand.
AGAGCCACAGAGCATGGGAAGAGCATGTCCATGAACTGACAATACGCTGCACCTGCGAAAACAGACAAAATATGACATACTCTAAAAACAGGGAACCAGGTGTTGCATTCTGCATAAAAAATAAATGTTAAATGTTCACATGAGTCTACAGAGCAGTCAGAAGATACAAATAGATGTCATTGACATGCGACAGCATAGAGAATAGACATTTCTTTCTAAACGCTTGATCGGAACACAACTTTCAGCAGTTTCACTGCAGCTTTTTAGACACATTCTGGCTCTGCATTTTGGGGATATTCAGACACTGCACCCCAAATCTCATTTTCCACCCTGCAAACAATCAACTATCTCAAGTCATAGTGAGCTTGTTTACATGTACATTAAAATTTTACCTGACCACGGAGCTTGACAAATGTAAGTGAAATATTATTGATTACGAGTTAATTTATTCGAGTGTATGAAGAAATTTACAGATGACGCGCTGCAGCTCTCCTGAAAAAAATGCATTATGTGTGTCAATAATATTGGTCTGTTGTATTTTTCCCACGACAGGAGTGGAACTTGACTCTCAAACTGTGCGTGAGAATCCAGTTCTGTCCACAAGGAATTAAAGCAGCTGCATTGACATTCACTGCCGGTACACACCCTTTATTTACACACCAAAAACTAAAGCCATGGATAGCCCACACCAACATGTATGGACAGAAAAGAGTTTTACACATAATGACGTCAGTTATTCAGTGCAACGCCTCTCAGTAAGTAAAGATATTCAAAGATGCAGTGTTTCCCCCATTACCGTACAAGTATGGCAAGCTAACAGGCCAATGAGAGCCCCCACCTGGCTAACAAAAGGCCACAATAACTTTTTATGTGGCAAATTATTGTCAAATGTCCACTCATTTAGGCATAATTTTTTGTGTTTGGGAGCCACTGTGCTGGGCTGTGAGTCAGCTTCACTCCGCGTCCTCACAGCCCGCCCAGAGCTCTCTCTTTCCAACCTCTTTGACTCGGCAGCTACTTCCGTCACCAGCTCTGTTAAACAAAGCCTGTATGAAATGATGTTGCTGAATATTTTCTCATGGAGCCGCAATGTCGCTGTATTTGTCTCTTGTTAGCACTGTCAATTACATTAGGTGGGGAGGCTTGAGTATCCTTAGATGCAGGTCCATATCATGATGCCATGGTGGAATCTTTCTCCAAGCCAAGAAAAATTAAGTGCAGCAATGTCTCTTGCACTGTGTGTGTGTGTCAATGTGCACTTTGCACTGACTGTTTAACAATTGAGTGGTTTAACAGTCACGTGACTGTTATACTATCTTATAATTTGATTTAATATTTCATTACGTGGATTTTCTCTTTCTATTTATTTATTTTTAAGTTTTCATCTACTTATTATCCAAGTAACCTTAGTTAATCAAAGATTATTTCCGCTGTTTGCTTTATCTTCTTCCGGTGTGAAGTAATTGCCTGTAAAATTATTTTGTTTGAAATAAATGAAACTTCATCCTCCCCTATGTTTTAAGCCATTTACATGAAAATAACCAAACAAAAATGTTGCGTGCGCACACCCCACCCCTATAGCCACTTGCCACTGGGCCTTCAACATTTTCTAGGACAAAAACTGAAAATGTATGTCTATGCGAGAAGAATAACAGAAGCGATATACGCTTCCAGTCTAAAGACTGAGCTGTGGAAGCCAGATTTTTATTTATAAAGTATGCTTTGTGATGCAATCATTACATCATCTCAATATCTTTGGCATCTGAAGCGCATCAAGTGAAACATGATCTCATCCCATCTGTCCAAGACAAGCCAAATGTCTGCCGCTACCATGGCTTACTAGCACAATGACAATGCTATTTGCAACCCCAACTCACATGCCCAGGCCTAAGGTTGCCATATGCATCACCCCAAGTAGCCTAGAATGCTTATGGGTGATTTGCAACATGATTTACGATTTTGCTGGGATTTAAGCTATCACTTTCTTGCATATATTGCAAATGACTGCGTGTTGGAGATCCGAGCTCTAGTAACCAAACCATCCCAATTCTTCATGTGCAGACTACCTACTTTCACCCGTGCTTGTTTTGGATCAGGATACACATATACTGTATGTGTGATGAAGTTAACTTAATTGTCTAGCCTGAAACTGGACAAGAGCATATGGGAAGATGAATACAAAATACCAATTAGATCAGACTTTATCTGATGGAATGTGTGAATGTAATAACCCTTTAATTCTTGGCTAGAGAATTTGAAATGTTCTTTTGTTTGCTTCACTGGTAACAGACATTGAATGCACTGTGGGTGGGAGGTATTAATGTATAAGTATTTTAGTTCTTTATTGGTTTATTGTATCATTTCCTTTCATTTCCTTTAATCAAAGAAAAACCTGAGTGTAGTGTAAAATAAAAAAAGGGTAAATATGAAGAGAGGGAAGGAAATATGCAGGGATATTTATGTACAAGTTGAAATTTGTATAGTACCTGGAAATGTATTTTTTCCCCAAAAACTTCCCTCCACCTCCTTGCTTACCATTTACTTTTGATTTATATATTGATTAATTCTGTACAATTAAAGTCCAATTTCTCATCTCAAGAAAGATTTTTTTGACTTTAAGGAAACGGGAGACATAACATAAAGGTAAAAGACGCCTTAAAATGCCTCGTGGACATACTGACACACACGAAAGCCAGAAGCAGAAGGACCGCAGAACCTTTCCCCAAACATAACCTTTTCTCAGAGTGATGGACAGTTTAAGCCTTATTACAAAAAGCAGCAAAAAAAAATTATTGTGGTTTTACTTATATGTACCATTGATGAAAGAACTACCGCTGTGTGCCACATGCATGCTAAATGTTTAGATTTTCAATAAAAAACGAAAATAAAAGGAAGGAGGGATTGAAGGCACAGTTCTTATTTAGACTTCTTTCCTTTAAAAAATGACTCAAGTCTAACACTTCTAGGGCTCTGACTTTTTTCTCAGGCTTCTAAGATTTTAAATCAGAACTTTTTTTTTATATGAGATGAATGTCAGTATTCTACTTTTTTTTCTCAAACTTCTGAGATTGAAGTCAGAATTCTGAATTTTTTTAGTGCTACAGTCATCAACTTTTTTTTTTTTTAGAGTTCTGAGATTTCTGAGAATCTCAAAATTTTGTTTGGAATAAAAACATTAAGTGGTCCTGTTACTTTAACGTAAATATTACTTTGTGTTGTCCTTCTCTGTATTACAGCAACATCCACACTATCACTGCATCTGTTTTTTGCAGCAGGAAGCATTGGATCAAAACGCAGAGCAAACATAAGTTCTGAACATGCTGATATGTTTACTTTTTCTTTTTTTTTTTACGCGCGCACACACATGCATATACACACACACCAGAGTGTAGAGAGACGTTTAATGGGGTCTATTCTCATGACTTGTAAAATAACTCTCACGAAAAACGTGTGATGACTCTTGTTGCAATCTTCCTGTCCTCTTGTTTTATGCCTCCCACAAATGCAACAAAGCCTTTCAAAGAGACAATAAAGGCTTATGTTATGCCCGAGCTGTAGTAAGGTTAAAACTTAAGGCAATGTTCATTTATTATCAATGATCAACTATCATTTTTATTACATTGATATTTATGTCTTAGTTTTAGGTTACATGTATACTTTTTAAGTAATTAGAATTGTATTTTTCAATCAATTTGTTTGGCTTTGCATTTTAGTATGTTTTTCTTGAAAACCGGGAATGTATGAAGTAATTTAAATCAACTGAATGGGTTTGGTTTGTCAGATAATAATATTATATGCAATTTAAGAAAGAAGAAAGCAAGAATGTTGATTTTTATGAAAAGGAAATTCAACTTGTTCTTTGTAAGAGATCTGTATTATTTTCATATGTTCTATGAAAGAACAATAGTAAATATACAAGAGTATTTCTTATCCGATCACTCGATTAATCGAAGGATTAATTGGTAAAATACTCGATTACAAAAATAATCGAAGCTGACAGCCCTATTCAGTGCTTTATTTAGCATACATTCTGACAACTAATCCTACATTAAGCAGCAAACAGGGGGATAAAAAAAACCCAAAAAAAAACACCTTACCTGAACACAACTGTTCGATCTTGGTGAAGTTCATCAGTAGAGATTCGTTGATCCAAGCCAGCATGTCATGACGACTTAAGTTCTCACTGGTCACTGAGGTCGAGTATACGTTCACAGCCATTTTCGGTCACCTGCTGACAGTATTAAAGTTCACAGTTAAATTCTGTTACACAGTCTATTTACATGTTGGTTGGTGGCTGCTAAAACACAAAGTCATTGCTGACACATACAAGCATACAACTGATGATTTGTCACTGGGTATTTTCAGTCCTGTGTAAGCGCTAATGATGGTGAGGTTCGCTATTCACATTGGTGCAAAATTTTACAATGCGGCAACAATCCAAAACTCTTGTACTGGATGGAATGGAAAAAAATTGAAATAGAATTGTATACGCCATATTGACATATTTGAACTGGTGAAATCCAATTCTGTCCTGTATAACTCAACTTTCTAGTTTTGTTTCTCCCTTTCACACCCATTTGTGGAAGTCAGAGTGAAAATCGGAGGTTCCTGGATGCTTAGTGGACATGTCTCCAACAACAAGTTTGCAGAGCAGCACACTCGAACATTAAAAAATCTCCACAATGCATTTGGAGACTGCTATCTCTGAGCCCTTTCACATTTCAACAAATGTTCCTATCAAACTCCAAACTGGGTTAGTCGGTGTTGATTTAAAGTAAGGAGGAAGAAACAGCACTTATTGAGTCTATCTTTTTTTTCTTAAGTCCTAGGACTGGCAGTATCAATTTTGTGAACCAATTAACCTATAGATTACGTCAATTATTAATAGAATCATTGATATTTGTATGTGTAGATATTTACTTGGGAAAATTCTTAATTCCAAGTTCCCAATGCCAACTAACAATAATGGCATTATGCCATGTAAGTACACGGTTTTGACACAGATGGGTTCCAAATATTCATCAGGATGAACTAAATGTAGGCTAGGGTGTTGTGAGCTAGAAATAATGTGGATATCTTCATAATACTACTATACTCCATTTACGTTTGATACCATTTATGCCATCTATGTCAGTGGATCACCCTTTTGTAGTGTCAACACAAAGCTGCATTATCTTTTGCTTTCTGCGTGATGTGATCCAAACAAACAATGCTTCTAGACTTTTTTAACACTGACCGTTCTCTACAGTGCTACTGCCGTCCACATTTTAACGTTTTAATGTTTGGTAAGTCAACTTTATGGTGCCGAGCCACTATCAACAGGCTTGGAAAATATTGCAAAATAGTAGTTCATATGCAACCATTACATTGTGAGTGTTGAAGTAACAGCTGTATAGTGAACATTAAAAATTGCACAACACAGTACAACAAAGTTAAGTAGAAAAAGTATTCAAAAACACGTTTACTGATTTATTTTGCATTACACACTATCTTAAATATAAAAAATCAGGACCTAAGTGTAATTCCAGACTTCTTTGTCTTCCTACTGAGCTTTTGGGTTGGGTCTGGAGCATGTGATAATTGAAGAAGAAATGTGGTCTACTGAGGGACAATTGTCTTGGTTTTTTTTTTAAGTACTACAGAACATGACAGATCATTATAAACAATGCAAAAAAATATGTATGAAAAAAAATCTTTTTTCATCTCACATGTAAATCTGCTTTCAAATATAACTGACGATGATTCAATAAAATGTCAAATCATTACCACTATGAAGATTGCACTCCAACCTGTTGTCAATTAGTATTAACCTCTTAAACATTGAGGTTAACAAATGGTTTGTCCTCATTAAGTGTTTCTTTTTTATTCTAATCAAAAAATTTCCGTAGATAGCAAATATGTAAGGATGCATTCTAGGGGAATCTTTATAAAAATAATACTCAAAACATCCTTAATATATAGGAATGTGACAGAAATTAATGAGTTGAAAAGTAAGGGTTACCATATTGCATTTTAGATAATTTTCTCTGTAGAAATTAAGATATTTGTGTCATTTCTATTTTTTATACTGAAAAGGGCCTCCACATTTAACCAAAGGGCATGAGGTAATTCTGACCGGTTTACATTAACACGCACCCATCCTAACAATGAATTTACCATTGTTTAAGGGCTTACACGTGTTTTTGATCAATATTATGTACAAGGCCTTTGCGTGGACAGCTTAACGTTCTCCTTCGGCGCAGAGGCTGAAGTCATCGTTTATCACGGTCACTTATTGCACTATAACACCGGCTAAATGCAAGCTAGTTTGTGACGTTTCCCCGCCCTGTTCTCAGTCAGTGCTTCTCTCGCTTACGTTAGCGTAAAACAACACGAAATTCGGTAATTGGTCTCTTTGTCTGTGAACAATCACAGTAACCCCGGGTTAGGTCATTTTACTTGGGTAAATAACGGGACTCAGCCCGGTGGTATTCTTGTTAGCTAAATGCTAAGCGGTGAGCTAACAGGGCTAAGTTGTGTGAGCCATCCGCCGGTGAAACTAAACGTCCCAGTATGAGGGCGCTTTTGAACGTACCTTTAGCCGCTTAATGTCCACACTTGCCGTGGTCAATTGTCTACTTTTGTCGGCAGCAGCTGTGTGTCATTAAAGGGCAAATCTGCACTTTGGAGATTATTTCCACTTCTGCTTTTTCTTCGCCTCTCCTTGGTACTTCACGTCCACTCTGCCGGCAGCGGAAGAAGCGATTGACGTCAAGACGTAAACGGGTAACGCCTTAACGTAATGACGTCCAGATTTTTTCCGCCATTGAAAATGTTAAATGTTTTATGTAAAAAAAATCCCTCTAAATAAATGTTAATTATTAAATGTATGTACTACTGGGGCATGCCCTTTGCTGCTTGTCGTCCCCTCTCTCTGCTCTGCTGCACCATCTAGCTCACCACCATACCTATCATAATAAAGCAGTAATGCTAAAAGATGTACTTCGATTTTCTACACATTTCGTAACACAGCAATTGTCAACTTTTCATCATAATTCTGTTAACCACCCAAACACTGGTAAGCGAATGCTTTTAAATGTACTTTAAATATGAAGAAATTGAATAACCTCAGTATGTCAAAACTGATGGCACTTCAAGAGTCAGTTCAGCGTCATTGAAAGGAATTTGGATAAAATTAAGATTAGTAACCAATTAATAATTGAGTGAATCCAGTATAAAGTTGGGCCAATGGTTGCTATGGTGCACGCCGGTCACGGTGGAGCATGAACCCGGCTTCAGTGCCCCATCATGTTATTTAATTATGGCATTTGTTATACTTTTTCAATGTCGTATACTTGTCATGAAGTCGAGCCCAGAAACCTACAGGAAACATTATCCTGGACCCCTCAAACCCGGTACACCACCAGTTCAAACTTCTCGTCTGTGGTCGGCATTCCAGATCACTGTACGCCAAAACAAACAGACACAGAACAGCTTTTTCCCACAGACCATCACTGTCCCATACATTGTATATATTTAATTGGATGCACGTGTGTATTTGTTTATGGATATTTAATTCTTCCTGCTTACACTAACATGTCCAATAACTGCAACAATAATAGTGCTTATAGTAAATAATGTACATATTTGAATCCGTATCTTACCTATATTGGCTGTCCTGTCTTACCCCTTGTGTTTGTACGGTGTGGGAATTTGTAAGCAAATGAGAAAAAAGAGACAAATTCCTTGTATGTGTGAGCATACTTAGCCAATGAAGGTGATTCTAAGACTGACTCAATTACCAAGTAATTAACAGTGTTTTTTGGGTAGCTCATCTGATAAATTTTCATTTTTAATACATTTTTTAATGTTTTGACTTTATGCTGTTCAAAATCATAAGCTGGAGCTATGTGTATCCAAAATATGCACTTATAAATATTTTTTCCCCAGAACAAAAACAATAGAGGTGTGCTTCTGCAGTTGCTTGCCCTGCATGTGAACAGGAAGAGGTCTGTCCAGGTCCACTAAAGCGCCTCCTGGTGGATTTTCTGGGTAGACTCATCATCTGAGCATTAGAGGTGTCTTGAACAAGTTAACCCCTTAAACACTAAATAATTGTTTTTTGAATGTACCAACAGGATTTAATGGGCAAAGTTAATGGCCATTTTCACACCCATTATTAGCCATTCAACCACTGGTTAGTTGGTAATTAAAAGTACGTCAAGACAACCATTGAGGACACACTTCATGGGGCTTTTCCCATTAGTAATCAATTCATAATTATGTATACACTATAGTAACCCCATTGCAAGAGAAAGAGAGAAGGGTACTTTTATTGATCTCCATAGGGAAATTAATTCTTTGCATTTTAACCCATCCTCGATGAGGGCCAGTAGGCAGCCAACACATGCAAATGCAAACACACACACACAACAGCACCCGGGGACCAACTCCAGATCTTCTGCCTTGCATGGTCAGGGACAATGGCAGGAGTGAGTTAATGAGTGAATTAGCCTAACCCACAACCCGCATTTTTGTTTGTTTGGGAAACTAGAGCACACGGAAGAAACCCACACAGACACGGGGAGAACATGCAAACTCCATACAGAAAGGTGTGGAGGTCGACCCCGGGATTCGAGCTTCTTGCTGTGAGGCAACAGCGCTAAGCACCATCCCACTGTGCCGCCCTAAGCAATGTAACCATGCAAGGCCTGCTTGTTTGATTTCAAGGTATGTTTAATTTCCTTTACACTGATCTTTATATTGAATATGTTGGGACCATATTAAAACTCTCCAGATTGCACACTGATATATTTGGGAATTTGGTCTTCTCACTAGCATTTTAAAAATCAACTTTATCAAGATGAACCTAATAATGGTCACCTCAGAGTTTAAGAGGTTAAGTTAGTTTGCATGCATTTTTCAAAAGTTATCAAAGGTGAAAATGTGACCTACCAATCGCTTGGGAAAACGAGTAAAGGATGAACATAAGCTGTTGCAAAAATAAATACAATAACGGAAATAAAAATTAGTTAATCATGTTTATTTTAAAACGTAGTGATGTAAAAATACAGACATACAACATTTTTGTTCCAAAAGGGTTGTGCAAAATATACTCCAGATTATTTCCACCCCCATTCCAAACACTTGCTGTCATGTTTTTGACACAATCGTCAGTCATGAAAGATCACAATCATAATATACTTATCACTACTTATCAAAATTATCCATTTGTCTACGGTTTGATGGCTGGATTAGACCATTCATTGCTGAATAAAGGGCAAAAAAATAACCAACACAATAACAAATATCAAAATGTGTAATTTAAATCACATATGCTGATACAAACATGGAATTATCATCATCATGTTTTCATAATAGCTGGAGGGACAACACGTATAGAAGTCCTTAAATCTCTGGACAATTACTCTGGAACCTCCAGATTTTTGTGCATGTTATGATCATTACAATTATCAAATTAGTATAAAATTCATTTACAAAATTTCACATAAAATCAACCTTGTCAAAAGTTTGCAACAAGCACAATAAAGCCATATTCCCACCTTACATGAACACCAGGTCCCTATAACTGGATTTATTATGTAAATAATGAGATTAGAACAGACGCAGAACAGATCTGTAAATTACCTGGCTAGATATGGATGAAAAAAAAAAAATCAAAAAAAAATCAGGGCTTAGATAAGATGTTAGTGCATGATGTAAATACATGAATCCAGACACCACATTGTATCTGGCTGACAGCATATGTATAAATATATATATATATACTGTATATATATCTATCTATATATATATATATATATATATATATATATGTACACACTGTATACACTGTATATGTCAGTCTTGCATTGTGATGTGAAATTAAAAATGAGTTCTAAAACACGTGATAGGATGGGGTGGAAATAAGAAAAAACATGGCTAAGTACCAGCTTCTTCATTCTCCTCTATTATATTAGTATTGTACAATACTGACATCAATAATGCATAGCAAACGTTCAGGACGACACACTGACATTCGACATGTTTTGCTTTGTTTTTTTGTTCTGTATGAAAAAAAATCACTTTGAACACAAAATCACTTCTGTCTTGGTGACTATCAGCCAAATTTTCAGAACACAGGACAAATGTTCATTTTAAATAATGCTGTTTTCATATTACATTATGCTAGAGGAAATGATGGAATGTACAATCATTACTGTGATGTGAACATTACTGATTCCAAGTACCAGACAGTAAAAGTCAGATCCGACACTAAATCATCCAAAACATGTACAACAAAGTCTGGCAGTAGCATCAAATTAAATTGTATTTTACTTGATCTTTCTAATATCTTACCTCACAAATGTTGGGAGGGAACACATTTACACACATTACAAACCAGAACCAACCTCCTCTACCTCAGTTCTGGAGAGGTGGGGGAGGACAGTGAGTTGGGCAACATGTTTGAATTGCTCAGAGGAGGAAGCTCTTCGCAGGCAAAATAATCTTTTAAAGGAGCAAAGAGGTGACGGATGACCGGGACACTCCATGCTTTCCCCAGCACCTTCTGCCTTTCTTTCGAGCTCATGTTCCTCACGTCCGTGTAATGTTTAGGGAAACCGAAGATCCTGGTGAGATAGGCAGAAGGAGAGAGTTTGAATCAGCTGTAAAGCCAGCATACTTTTCAAAGTGTGCATTTAATCCTTTCTGGTCTGCCATATGACTGCTGTACCAACTCAGCCTGTCCTGTTAAACTGAGCTCATTCCGTCTCTCAGCATCATATACAATGTTACAAAACAATTTGACTTTTATATCACTGTCAAGTCTGCACTTGTAGTTAAAGTTAAGTTAAAGTTAAAACTACCCCACGCTACCAAGAATGAATTAACAATTTCTTAGAGGCGGCTCTACTCCGACATATCAAGAAAACTGCTAGCAGATGGCTGAGCAGCAGCTGGCTGTTGTGTTTTGTGGATTGAGCGATAAGCAAATAAATCAGAACTGTTTTGTGTAGATGATAATAAGGAAACTTTGATGTAAAAAGTTCCATTAATGTGTTTAGAATGTTAAGTATAATGATGCTTACTTCTCCAGCTCAGTGATCCAGAGGCTGTCGTCTTTGCCGTTCTGGGTGACGGGTAGAAAGTCACTCTTGCCCTGTTTCAGAGAGTTTCGGTTGGTCGTGATGGTCCTTACCTTAGTGAACTGCAACAATAGAAATGAAGTATGAATGATATACAGATGATAGGCCAATATTTCATGTTGGAACAATTAAATCAACTCTTATAAGTACTATGCCATCGTAAATAAATATTAAAAAAGAGTAAGCGTGAATTCAAACTTGAAGAATCATAACAACCCAACTATGTTATCCATAGTTATATTTTTAAGCAAATAACCAGACATTTATCTCTGCATTGTGACGCTGACTCAAGTGAGTCCCTGCCAGCTAGATGTCTTTTTTTTAGCATTTCTCCTGTATTATGATAGGTAAAACTGAGAGGTAGACAGGAAGGACATTGTAAACCTGAGTGAACTCAGATGATGGAGAAGCTGGATGGAGGTGGTGGTGGTCAGTCACTCACCTTGGCCTTTCTGCCAAGCTCTAAACACTCCTGAAGACTCAGCTTGTCTTTCTGAGAGGCTGCAATAGGCCTGAAGAGAAAGAGACAAAGCATGATTAAATTTCTATAACACTCCAATTAAGGTAATAAATCTTTTTTTCTAATCATAGGTCTCGATGATTGAAATGAAAATCAATTTATTCTTGAATGTAAATTCTAGCAACACAGTGGCTTAGTGTTTAGCGTAGCGATTTGCATGTGCTTTAGGCTAATTACTCCTGCCATTGCCCTTGACCAAGGCACTAGGCAGAAGTTGGTCCCTGGGCGCCTCCTCATTGTTAGGATGAATTAAATGCGGAGAGTTAATTTCCCTATGGGGATCAAAAAAGTAGTTAAGTTAGTTCTTTCTGCATTTAATTGCAGTAAGACTCTTCCACATGTTACATGAATGTATGTGACATATTTAGTGAACCACCGTCCCCTAATAATTCCATGCATATATTCATTTTACACACAATTTTCCTTTCAATAAGGATGAATAACTGAACAGAGTACAATGTGTAAGTAAACATTATGAAACATTGTGACCAAAGTAACGTTAATGTATGAAAGGTCTAAAATCTCTCTCCTCTTCTTCTTACTTGACACTCTCTATTCTCACTCCATGATTCTTCAATATTGATCAGTTCTCTGTGTTATTGACATCCACACCAGGATCAGAATTCAAATGCTCTATTTATTACTATGTGATTAATACAATTAATATTTATTTATTCATTTTGACTGCATCTCTGTGGACTTGAGGATTTCTTACTGAATGGAGAGTTAAATTTATGTTATTTTCCTGTATTGTTAGTTCTACTTTGTCATTTATTCTTCTTCTTCTTCTCAGTTGTGGCTCCTATGTCAAACTTGGCTAAAAGAACTCTCCTTTTGAATTTCTTTTCCCATATTCATATATGTTATGGTATTTTGGTACATTTTTCCTTGTCTGTGGTCAGGAACCGCTTGTTGTGAGGGCCTGTAAAACCCACTGAGGCAAAACCTGACTTGACTAAACTGATTGCCAGAGACCTCCCAATATAAAGTTATAGAATCTAGTTGCCAATACAATCTGTAGTGTGATATTTTTTTCCCCAATTATTGCCATTCTGTAATTATTGCAATGCAATATTTTGCAGTTAGAATTGTGAAAGTGAATCTTAGTTAGAAATTTTTACTGAAGAAAGATTTGGCCATTTTTTTTTTGCTCTAATGCAACTATTTGGAGCATTTCACTCAACTACTACTAAATATGGTCATCAAAACCTGCCAGGGTGCAAATGACCTTGACCTTGAAAATCTTCACATAGTAACTTGAATTATCTACTGTACATCTTTATTACTGTAGGAGATACTAGTGGAAACCAGTAATTTAATGAAGGGAACTTTCTAAATGGATCATTCATACCACGCATCGATCATAATTCTCATTAAATTATAACCTATTGAGTTATATATCTGTATCAGCTCACATGAATATTTTTCTTTTCATCACAGTAGGAATGATTAATTCATCTTTCTAAATTTCATGATGTTTCCAAAATGGTTTTGCTTCCGTTATGAACTCTGACGTATGACTTGTCATTCACTTTACATGCCATTAAAATGTGTACCTGTTCATCCCAGGAATGTTTCCCCAGAAGTAACGAGCTCTGTGGGCAGGGCTGACTTTGACTGCATCCACCAGCACCGGGTTGCACTGTGAATCAGAATTGTTAGCTCTCAGCCAATCACTTTTCTTTGTGTCTATGGTAAAAACAGTCAGAAAGAAGAGTGGATGAAAAACAAAAGGAAACTGGAAGAGAAAAAAGTGACAAATAGCACAGAGGAGGTAGAATGGAGAGAAAAAGGCTTTGAGGTGTGACCTCCTCCACCACCACAGGTAAAGTTGGATGTGCGCAAACCTCCAGGAAGCGACAGATGTTGACTTTGTCATGTGTGTTCATGAAGACCACATTCTCAAAGAGCCAGAAGAATGGCCTGGGGTCGTCTTCTTTGGGCTTCAGCAGCTGAAGGATGCGGTAATATTCAAAGAACAGCCTGCCAGTGCCCTCTATCGGAGGAAGGGGTGAAGTCCATCAGGAAATAAGAAACCACGACAATTAAAATATTTTTGTGGAAAAAGTTGCTTCAGTACAGGCCTGCATGACATTGGGAAAAACGCAAATCCCTGTGGTGTCCTACTGTTGTTTGACGTATTCAGGTCATATTTCTACATATATACACAGTATACTGGAATGCATTCAACTATATGATTTCTTTAATTTGAGCTTTGCAGTCCAGTTAGCTACTATTGGTTTCATCTTCCAAGACTACTTGCTACACACCTTTTCCATTGCATAATTATTCATTACAGACTCGTTATTATGCAGAGCATGCAATAACCTCCATAATTCATAATCTACGTAGTACAAAAGTGTCTGAGAAAATATAACACAAGACCAGCAGTGGAATAAGGGCCCAAACTATTGCTTTGTGAAAATTTCATGTTACGCATGGATAGGAACTGTCCATAGGAACTGAACCTTCTCATACAATATTCAAATACTTGTTGCTAATAATTTAGTTGCGATTTTAAGAATTTTGCTTCTGTAAATATCAACATGTGGGGAATTTTTAACTTAACTTTTTCTCAAGTCAAGTGAATCCTGCAAATTTTTGTCAGTTTGCATTCAAATTATGCAAAAAACAGCAGCAGAACCAAACTAATGTATAATATAAATTACCCTGGAAGAAATTCAATGTCGAAAGTGACATTGCACTTAGTGCAGGCCGTGTATGTACCACCACACATCATTTAAGAGATTATATAAATGTGGCACCTGCACTAAGCAGATCTGCATGTTACATACCGTAGTTACACAGTTACATACCGTAGAGGCCTTTTCTTATTGGATTGACAATGGAGAGGTCATTACAAGGGCTGCCACCAATCAGTAAATCAAAGGGACCCCACTGCTCGAGCTGGGCGGACAAAGAAAGAGTGGGAAAGAATCATTCAGGGAACCAAAACATCAAGCTTCACAAAAACATTGCATTACAACTAGAATTAATTGTAATGAGCGATATTTCTTCACTGAGTTCACTGTCAACCAATAACACAAGAAAGAGGGAAACGGCAGAAGTGTGTAGACATACGTGTTCTTTAGTGATTGATCGGACGTCATCCACTTGGATAATCTTCCCATCATGGTTGACAGTTGCCACAGTGATAGAATACTCACAGACCTCAGAAGCAATGTATTTCTCTACTTTGAAGCCAAGATCCTTGAGTACCAGATAGCCTGGAAACATACACACACAAACACACACACACTGAAGGAAACAACATGAAAAGAAGCCGAAAGAATAAAATAGATCTGTTTGGGAAACCACAAGATAAGAACAGTAATATGGATCCATAAGGTTCCATTTAAGGACCTTGGGACCCCATAAGTGAACAACATACAGTTTATCTCCAGAATGCTACAATTTACAAAAAATATTGTCTGGTCTGGACATAGACTTTTCAGAGACATTTTGCAAAAACATTTAAATCAACTCGGTGTCTCAGAATCAGCCCACCACATTGAGACACTGGTCCAGACCAGTGGAGCATCTGGTAGTGTAGTTATGTTCTATGCGGTAATTTCCCTATAATTGTGCGGGCCGGGGTGGGGGGGGTTACCATTCATTCATTCGGAAATAATCATCTGCATTTGGGAGCATCTGTGCTGCACTGTTCTGAAATGGCTCTGTGTTGACTCCTTTACTACCAAATAAAAATAAATACTAAAAATACATTTAAAAAATTGCATGTGACCCACCCCTGCAACCGGGCAGGTGGCAGCTTGCATTTTCTAGGGAAAACGTTTTCTAGACGAAACACTGCTATGTAATATTGAACTAATTTTGACCTGTGTACTGACCTGTTGCTATGCCATCAAAGAGAGAAAGAACTCGAATAGGTCTGCGCTGGTTAGCAGGGACGGAAGGATAAACACGGTGTGGCTCCTAAAGGAACAAGAACAAAAGTCATGACAACAGACTCACCCAGCCATCATCTTTTTAGTTTGTATTTTTACAGACATAATTCAATAATAATATAACAACGAAGAAAATGTCGGCCAAAGGGACAATATTTTTGGCAAGTCGGCAAGCAGTGCTCTTATACAAATACTACTTTTAGCAGTAAAATACATGTTTCCTAATGTAATTCAAATTATATGATAATAAAAATACTAACCCAAAATGTGTTGTACTCCTGACAAATTTGCAGTAGTTTGTCCGGCCCATTTGAGATCAAATTGGGATGCATGTGGGCCTTGAACTAAAATGAGTTTGACACTTGTGTTCTAAATGCTGCCTGAAATTGAACCAGTTTCAGAACTAATTTAACAAGCTGAGCCAGGACCAGGTATTTTTAAAAGCACTGTGGGAGTTTGCATGGGTCTCTTGTTAGATGAGTCTAAATAATAAATAATAGCTATGAACTGTACATTTAACCATAGCAAACACTGTCCACTAAATGGCACTGTGGCATTGGGCAATCGTAAGGAGTAGAAAGGGGGCTAGTTACTATCCTTTACCAGAGGAAGTCTTTCCTTGCAAGCCCATTGGAGCAGAGTATAGACTGAAACATACTAGCACAGTACTGAACAGCCCATTGTGGCATCAAAGCATGTCGCAGCAGAAGTGTTTGCACATCCAGATCAGACTTATATGGTCTGGAGGGAGGTTTACACTCTAATGAGAGCCATTCTAGTTTAATTTTAAGATTCCCAATTAAAGGCCAGTACAATCTGATTCACAACACACATTGTTTCTGGGAGTATTTAACCAGTTCCTATCACTCACAAACTCCATGGCACTGTTGTTGGCAAATAACTCCTGAACTCGTATGCTCCAGTCCTCTCTGGGAACCAGAGATCCATGTGGTTTGTGGGGTTGACACAGGTAACAGACCCATGGGTCCAGCTCCTTCAACAAATCAAAGGTCCCTGGACCAACAAGGATGTTTAGACAATCCTTGCAGTAAGATCTGCAAATTGAGAGAGAAAAGAGGGGATAAGATGGAAAAAGAGAGAATGAAAACAATTATCAGAATAGAAATCTAAACCCTGCTTAGACCTAATTAGTGAATAAATAACCATATCATCGCCAGAAGTCAAACCATCATTCCATAAAGAGATAATCCTTAGTTTTGCATTTTTTTATTTCACAGTGAACATCTACGGGTAATAGCAGCAGTAGTAACAACAGCAGGATGGCAAAGAACCACTACCATAATTTCATGAGAAATGCAACTGTCTTGGGACAAGACACAGTGCAGAAAAGACAGACAGACCTGCAGCAGCTGTCGTTGCCACAAAGTAAGACCTCCAGTCCATAGCAGCAGATGGTACAGTAGGACTGATATCCATCTTCATCAAAACGATACAGTGTTTCTGTGAAGTTATCCTACGGGGACACAAACAGATTTTAGGGAGCAGAGTGGAGAAATTACAGCAGTTGTGAGAATATCAAATTCTGTACATTCGCACATTTTAGACATTAGAAATGCTCAGGCTAGGACTGCAGGATGTTGGGGAGAAATTTCTTTTTTTTCACAATATTTTTAAAGTCAACACATCATAATAACAATTAAAAAATATATAATGACAAAGAGTTCTAGTTCATGTGCTATATGGCAGGTGTTCTGGTCAAAATAAGATAAGATAAGCTAGCCAAAGTATGATTTATAGTTTTCCTTTAATTAAAGTTTTGGGTTCAAGTTATTCACTGCTTGCTTTATTAATTGAGAACAAATGTTACATCCAGAGGTCTTGTATGTATGAACAATAGCAATAAAAAGTTATGCAAACAGTAGGAAGCAGTTTACAAGCTAAACCTTTCTCAAAGTGTGGGGCGCAGAGGTGTGAAAGGGGGTGGAATGACCAGGAGGAGAAAACATAATTTGTAGAATGAGAGAACTCATTCCAGACTCACATAACTGGATGGATATCAACTCCTGAAAATGGACACGAGAGTGCTGGAGACGGGCAAAAAGAAAGGTAGGGGTATTGTGACAATTTGTGAAGAACAGATGCCCTAATGCACGTGTTTTGCGGGTGGAGGAAGCAAAAACACCTGAGGAAAACGTACACATAGACACAGGGAGAACGTGCAAACTCTATACAGAAAGGTGTGATGACCCTGGGACTCAAACACAACCTTTTGCTATGAGGCAAGATGTAAACCACCAAGCCACCGTGACTGTGCTGCCCTTTTGTTGAATGCTTTGTTAATTAATTTTTTTGTATCTGTGTTTTCTTTTTGTGTCTTTTGCCTGTGTTTTGAGCTGGAGTGACACAGAAATTTACCTAGTGTGGGATAAATTAAGTTCATCTCATCTCATGTATGACGCTACAACCAAAAAGAGAAGCATGCGAGGCTTCAGAGACAAGCAGGACAAAGTCAGACATTCATCAACGAAAACAAAAGACAAAAAAAAATATGACGTCTATCTTGCTCTCGGGTTCACAGCGAATGCTGTAGGTGAGTAGGAGAGACCAGTCAATCTTTTATGTCTGAAAACACTGGTAGCTGACAGTAGGAGACCCAACCATCTTAGAAGGCAGTTTAGCCCTATTTGCATAGGACTAGTATTACCAGTATTACCTCAAATGATTTATAAATTACATAGAATACATAGTTTGAGAAACGGAATGAAATAATAAATTGAGACAAATTCAGAGGAGCTTCTTACCTTGCATTTCAAGCACAGACTGCCTTTAAACAGAGGGTGGAATATTTCAATATTTTCCGTTCCACAACACAAACAGAATTCTGCAGATATAATACAGAGATGGCAAAAATGAGAAACTGCTGTATCTACATTTATGCAGGAATCCAGGCAATAATAAGACTAAGGTGGGGCTCATGTGAATAGTGCATTTTGACCGTACTTTGTGCAAATGAAATTTACTGTAAAATCAGGAACAAGTTTTAGGGACTCAAATTTAGCTGACACCACTGAGAGGTGAGTCAACAGAAACAAAACAAGATACAGTACCACCGTTTAACACCATAAAACTATAAAGCCAGTCTTAAAGGAGAATGAATTAGAGATAAAAATGGCACAACACATCAGGGAACACTGTAGTGTTTCCCCGCCATTGAATGGGCCTGAACCTCCACGCCAGAAATATGGTGAGCAAATTGCATGTTGTTATTACCCTATATAGTCTGTCATACTGCATTAACAGTAGCTGTGATTTTAGGCTCTATTTGTTATCCCTTGATAAGGCATATCCCAAATATTTTGATACCCATTGTTTTGAACATAACAACTTAGAAAACAGTGGGAAGGTCAGCATGACTTCATGTTTTGGATGCGTGATGTAAATTTGACACACAAACGTGACACACTTGTTTTGAGTTCACCTCTAAATGGGACTGAAATTCACTATTTAAGTAACAAAGCTGTGGAGGGTTTTTACCGGCAAACTTCACAGGAACTCCACACGTGCATGGCTGATCACTGGGGGTGGAGAAAAATTCGAGGAGCAATAATGTACTAATTACAGAAAATAGAGACAAGCAAACACGCACCTTCAATATCCTGTCCACTGTCTGTGATGAAACTAATGGTCTCCTCTGCAGGAAAACACACATTTATTTAAATCAGTTGATTAGCAATGGCACAAAAGTATAATGTGTGGCTCAGACATATCATTCACATAGAGACCTCCTTACGTAAACCTTGGAATAGCAGGTTGTGTGTTTGTGTGTCTGGTAGCCACAATGGGAATTGGGTGCAAGTGGGTTTCTGTTTGAGTTAAACGATGGCCAATGCTAGCGGTTTGCAGTTCAGCACTAGCTATCCATCCATTCATTATCTATACTGCTTATCCATGCTTGAGTCAGGTGGGGTTGGAGCCTATCCCAGCAGCGGGGTAAGTTGTCCATACTTACCCTGGTTGCCAGTCTATTGCAGGGCTGATGCAAACAGACAACCAACTCGGTCACACGCCCATTCTCTGCTGCTGCCCTTTTTACTTCTGGTCCCAGGAAGTGAAATACAAACTTAATGTTATGTTATAAAAGTCTGTTTGGTACCTCTGAATTTCTGATTAGGCTGTGTGTAATCGCCAGTTGTCTCTCTGACTTTGTTGTAGAATCTGGTGTATTTCCTCTTCTTGTGCAACATGCAGTCCATTGATGGATCATTGCCAAATCCACAAAAAATGCTGCTTTTCTTCTGTCCTCTTCCTCCTCTCCACCCTCCTCTCCCTCGTCCTTTTCTCATCTGCCCTCTTGCTTTCTCGCATCCTGCCACCCTGTCATCTTGCTGCCCCTCCCGTTGTCTCTTTTCTTGTGCACTTCCTCCTCTTGATCTCTTTGTGCCACCTCTGATGCTTTTCCCCACAATCTTGAAACTTTTGTCCCAGAAGTGTTTTCTATGTCTGCCTCTGTGTTTTGCTTTGCCTTGCACCTCTGCCTCCTGGTTTGCGTCAGACATCTCCTCAATATTTATTGACATGTCGTTGAAAGAGTTAGACATGTCTTTCTGTTCGAAGCTGACATCACTGTTGGCGCTAGAGGAGGAACTTGAGGAGGGCAGAACAGAGGAGGATTTTTTGAAGAGTCGTTTCTTCACTTTCGGCTTCTGGTTACCTGCTGTTAGACCTGTATAGAATAAATCAATCACATTAATGAAGCCAAAAAGCCAAAGGTATACCACACACCCATACTACCATGTATAATCAAAGCAATTCTAAACAGTGTCATAGTATTCAAGTATGTCAAGTATTATTGTGCAAATATATACCCTGATGTTAAAGGTCAACAGAAGTCGAGAGTGAATTTGAATTCCAATTGCATCTCTACATTGAACACAACAAACCAGGATGCAGTATAGGTATGCTTTGTAACACATTTATATAAGGGGCACTTAACTGGATATATTGTATATATTGACTTTATGGAATACAGCTAAATAGCGTTTTTACAAACTCAAATATAAAAAAATATCTCACATACTTCAGGCTTTAAAACTGTCATGTTGTGGGGAAAAAAGAGGCGGACCCTACCAGTCCCGATTTTTTTCTGTTCATAGTGTTCTTTCATATTTTAAACCCATCAAAAATATGTACTGTAAGTCTTTAAGCAGCTGATAATTTAAGTGACAAATAGGAGGGAAAGGGTAGAGAAACGAACTTGCACTGCACTCCATAGTGCGCCTCCAACATACATGACTCATCTAAAGGAGAAAATAGCCTTGATCAACAAGTGATTCAGAGAGACAATTGGAACCTTTAAGGTAAGACCACACATTTCATCATCAAACCTAACCCTTGAACTCTTCACGCCAACTTTCCCACTTTGATCCTTAAGTCTTTATTAGAGGTGTTACCATTTATCAGAGTGTCTGGTTTGAATCCGTCTGGCCCCGTGGGTTGAAAGCCGCTGAAAGCCCAGTCCAACATCTGCTTAATCAGCTCCTCTGGATCCTCAGAACACCCAGAGAAGTGCTTTTCGCAACGCAGAGCTGCCTCCTGAGGATCAGCAAGACAAGAGAGCCCTAAGTGGTCAGTCTGACAGCTCTCTATAAAGGGTTAATAAATGATACAAAACAAGGACAGACACACATACCTGCAAAGACAAGAAAATGGCACCTTTGTAGCTGAAGAGGGTGGCAAAAGAGCTGGCACAGAAGCACTTAGCAAAGTTAGCGAACGGTTGGAGATTCAGCAAGTTGATCTGTAATATGCGCAGAACAGCAGTGCAGGTAAATATAAAACACAATTTTATTTCCCAGTTTTATTTACAAAAAACAAATTAATGAAAAACAGATAAGAAAACAAACAAAACAAGAGTAACTGTTCAAAAATTGAGTAGAGGGTAGTATAAACTTAAATGCCCCTACCCCTTTCTCACTTCTCCTACATTAACACGTATATCATAGTGCAACCGTATTCTATTCTTAATGTTCAAATTTGTTAAATGTTATTTAGTTATCTTATTTATGTAGACAGAGCACATTATGATGTTAACAGGACTTTTTCTTCATGTGTCATATCAGCATTAATATGGTCTTTGCTAATGAATACTTCATGACCAAAACAAAACAAACGAAGGATGAAAATGGTAGATGGGGAGAATAAAAGCTCCACTGATGTAGGGGAGAGGCAGATATTTACTAGGGTGGAGCACTGGACCTGTGTGCTCCCATCCAGTTTTGAAGTATTCCACCTCTTCCTTTGCCAGCAACCAATGAGGAAGAATGGAACAAGCAGTTTAAAAAAAGAGGAACCAGGGATCCATCACAGATGACAGGTTTTTTGGTTTTGGATTCAAAAATAAAAACTGACACAATGTATACTTCCCAAAAGAATTTCTACACCGCTTTTATCAGGTGTCAAGGTGTCTGCTGTCTCACCTCAGAGCACACTCCCTGACCGTACCATTCCACCATCCTAGTGTCTGAAGGCTCAGTTGGTCCTGCACAGGTTTTGAGGATGCCAGGCCAGAGAGAAAAGCCTTCCAGCTCACCCCAGACCAACTCCCCTTTCATGTCCTGATTGAGAACAAAAGAAAAATATTTTTTTTCATGGAAAGCAGCTACTTAAAAGCTTGTCAAGAATGGACTATGGGAAATGTTGAGTTTACCAGCAATCCTGTTGATCTGGTTGGTGTGACTTTCAAAACCACATCACCATTAAGTTCATCACTGTCCAAAAAGAATGTAGACTCTGTCTGCTGAGGGCTACAAGCTGCAAAAAAAGCGTAATTTCCCATATCAATAAGAGGCTGTAACTACTGTATCATGTTTCATGGATATTAAGACACTTCACAATAAAAGCTTGTATCATGTGGATTCTAAAATAAAAATGTATTATGCTATAAAAACTGTAATGCCTTGTAAAAATCTGTTTTCTTTGTATACAAGTTTTCTTTAAAGGGCTCTGTATGTTTATCAATAATCTCAGCAACCTCACGTTATAAGTTGTCATAGTTTGAACTGTGAACTGATGTGAGACGGCGGCAGGAAAACGCTAGAGATCCATGAAAATATAGATAGATAGTTTTTGGGTCAGATGGAATTTGGTAACACTTTCTGAGACAACAGTGAGCATATTTGTATTCAGTTGAACTTGTGACTTCATGCACAAGGCTTTTTTCAGTGTTTTCATTGATAATGGATCGATGTGGCTCCATTAAACTACAGACCTGGTAAGTGAAAGCCAAATAGCCACAGAAATTTTTCAGAATATAACATTAAAAATTTAAAACCAATGGCATAGATCTCTCACTTGGTGGTTTGCTGTGTCTGATGGACCATGTTGTTTTGATCTCTTCTGTAACCTCGACCACATCTGAGAAAAATGAAACAGTTACATTACATCAATCATTATCATCAGCATCATTTATTATTCAACTATATTTATTGAAAAATACCCTTTACTTAGACATGGTTTGTGTACACAGTTTTTCTGAATAAATGTTTTAATTAAAACATTACTCCAAAATATTGTCATTATGACAGAGGCAGCATGCACAATCAGTCACTCCAAAATGCAGCATCTTTTCACCAGTTTTTAGATGTAGTGTGTAGAGTGCGCTGGTGAAGTGCCTGACCGTAAATATACTTGAGACTGGAGATTTAGTTGTGTAGTTGGGTGTTTGTATTTTAAATGCAACAGCTATTTTGTGCAGTGTATTGGCAAAACTACAGCATGCTGTCAGCCAAAAGTACATCAGTTTGTTGTACACTGGGTGTTCGTCAGAAACACTGTTTTCTAGAGACCACATTGGTGCAGATAAATAAATGTTGGTCACTTAGAATGTTCTCAGTTTAAATCACAATATGCAGCAATAATCACAATTTGACTTGTTGATCATATTGTGCAGATTTCGAAGGTGCATTCTTCAGACCATAGTGTGGGTCTTACCAGAGGAGTTGTCTGTGTTGTCTGAGTCTTCCTCAACTCCATGCCATATGCGAGTAATCACTGGACTGAGGTTGGCTTCATCACTTTCCCCCGTAGAGATTCTCTCTGTCATCTCCTCTTTCTTAACGTGTAGATTTTGTCTGCAGACATCATGTCGAGCTGACTTCCTACACACTTCATGTTTGGGCAGAGCTTTGCGGCTTTTCAACGACTCTGAAAGAACCTTGCCACTGGTGGACACCTGAAGACAGACACACACAGTAAAATTCTTATGGCAACAAATGTTAAGTCAAAATAAATTGATGAATATTAACAACAGCCAGCCAGATATATATATATATATATGGCTTCGCAGGAGACTTTTATTTGTTTACTTCCCAAAAAATCCCTAAATGAACACATGCAAGGAACATGGAATTGAATGGATTGGTTTGATTGTAATGGATAATGCTTTCTGGGGAAAAGCAAAGCCAGGACGGATGCACCAGTTGTGTCATCAACCTTCTTTCAGATGTAGGACACATTTACATCCAGTAAGTGGCCTTCAAATGACACATCAAATGTGACCCATGAAATAAGAAAAAGCTATATTGTTTGTAAAGTACTGAATCTGAGCTATTTTCCAGGGCTACTGAAAAACATATATTTTAATTGGATTGTGGACAATTACCAGGTATCTGTTCTGATGATTTTTCAATCAACCAGTCAGCGTCCTCAATAGCTTTAGCTCTAAACACTGACCTGAGCAAACACGCGTGACGAGTGTAGAGAGCTTGGCAGGGCAAGGAGAATCAGGAAGAGTCTACGCAGCATGGAGTCAGAACTCAGGCTGCCCAACAACTGTGAAGACAACAGTTATAATCATAAAATTTCTATAAAAAGATCAAGTTGGGAGGTGCTCCCAACCACTAGTAAATACCTGCTTACCAATAAACTTTTTTCAGTGCAGCCAAATGTAATTAAACATTCAAATAAGCTCAGTCATTTGAAGGCATGGTTGACCAATAAGGCCCATTAAGTTTTTATGACTGTTGTCTAGAGATCGAGTGCAACAAACCTCTACTTCAGCTATGTTCGTCCCTTGTGTTGTCGTACCTTTACCCAGGAAGGACGCTGCCCACCTTTATGATTCCCCAGTACTGTCTTAATCCACTGCAGGTACTCATCTGTCAGGGATTTTGCTGAATCAGAGTTTTCCAAAAACAGACCCAGCTGGGTACCCAACTCAGGCAGTACACAACGGATGTCTTTAATAAACTGCATAAAAGACATAGAAAACAAGAGCAGAAGGAGAGAGGATTTTTAAAATAGTAAGAGTAGGGGTGCATACGAAACATACTGCAAAACACAAACTTCCTTCAAATGCCCTCGAGAGAGAGAGCGTTTAAAAAACTAAATAGCTGTATGAATGTTTGGTTAGTACTTTCACACTCACTCAGCAAGAAACAAATGAAATTCTTACATTTTCATCATTAGGCCATTTCAGAAGTGTGCCAATATTCATCAGGGACGCGTCTCCGAGCTGCTCAGGAATACTTTTGGATAAACACTCTAATGCTGCTTTATAGAAAACCACCACATCTTTCAGGAAGTCTGACCTCTGCTGTTCTGTGAGCTCAGTGATCGGGGTAGACAACAACACTGTCCGGACACTAGCACCTATGTTCAACTCTGAAGTGGGAAGCAGGTCTTTTTCATTATTTAGGTGAAACAGGTCTCTCTTCTTGAGAAAGTGACGAGCGGGTAAGGTTTGAAGGAGGCCCGTCGCATAGGTTTTAGTCAGCAGGGATGCCAGTTGGAGCTCTGTAGCCACATCAGCCTTTTCACTGTGCTGCAATTCTTGAAGACAGCGGATAGGTCCTACAGTATGACACAAGAACAGTAAGTGAAGCTTAACTTTAGGATCCATCAGCTGAGCTCTGATATGATCAATGTTGGGGGCTTGGCACAGAGAAGTGAAATACTCCACCAAGTCTTTCCAGCCGCAGACCATTTTCTGCAACGTGCTGATAATCCGTGAACACTGTGCAGCAACCGAAAGGGAAGAGTCGTAAGGCTCAGTAAAAAGTTTTTTAACATTCACAGTGGCGCAAGAGGAGGAGATGCAGTGATTGTGGATGTCTCTTATCAGGTCAACCACATAGCTAAAAGAAGCCAAGAGTCCAGCCTGGAAGACTCTTCCGGCCATTCCGGGAAGGTCACAGAGGGACACTAAAGAAGGGCTGAAAGCCTTTAACAGGGAAACACAGTCCCTGCTAATAACTCTGTGAGGACAATCACAGTAAAACACGGCGAGATTGGACAGAGGGAGGCCATATTGCTTTAGCATCTCAATCAGGATGCCTGCGTCTTTGTTGGCACGTGTGTTGCACTCCATCTTCTCTGTGTCAACTGTGTCCACACTCATCTGCAGTGTGTCCAGCACTCTCACTACATCAATCCCCAAGCTCAGGTCAAAGTAGCCAATTAAAACAACACTTGTGCTCTGTCCTCCATCCAGCTTCACCCCCATGTATAGGTAGATGCAATAAGGTATGTGTGAACAGGCCAGGATAATGTCCGTAGGGTGGCAAGGACTTAGGACAGCAGATATCAAAGAACCTGAAACCTCTGCATAGGAGTCAGGGTTTGTGTCCCCATGAGTGCAGTATCTTTTGATAAAACGTGACAAAGTATCCCTGCAGCTGAAGGTCCTCTCTGCTTTCACCACCACCATTTCATGATTTTTCTCCGCTTTTGACTCTGTCGTCGCCTCTGACACATCATCGTCAGACGTCAACAATATCACATCTAGATTCCCTTTCAGTGGCTCCCTCTGTTTTTCTTTGCTTGATTTGTTCTCCATCTTAACCTCCAGAATGTTAGGATGACTGCTAGGGGAACTGGACCCTGTTACGGAAAAGAAACAATTCAATGAGCTCATGAATATCCACTTAAAAATTATAGTACAAACCATGCAAATTGATGTGAGTACACCTTTAAATGGACCATAGTTTGGGTTGCCTGGTGGCTTACTGGTTTAAGCAGGTACCATGTAACAGTGGCGCGGGTTTGATTCTGGCCTGTTCCCATTGCTGCATGTCATCCCCTCTTTCTCAACCTCTCTGCCCTGTTCTTCCTGTCTGTCTCTCTACTGTAACTCTCATAATAAAGCAGAAAACCAAATAAAAAATAAAATTTAAATGGACCATAACTGAGCTTTTTTTCCCAACCATCTACCTCTGCTCGGAGTAAAACTGAAAGGGAGTACTATTATTTATATTTACCCCCTCCATCATAATCATATGGAAACAAAAACACACAAACACACAGAAATCATGTAAACGTCTCCATTCTCTGTTAAGAGAAAAAAAGTGCTGTTGTGGCGCGGTGGTACAGTGGCACTGCTGCCTCACAGAAAGAGGCTTCAAGGTCTTTTCTGGAGTCTGTAAAGATTTCCTTCTGGCACTCACCTACACCATCACAAAAATGTGGTACTTACTCTTACCATTGCCCTTGACCAGGGCATAGCAATGAGGGATTTGGTAATTTACACTGACAGACCTTTCCTGGGTTGTATGTTTGCATTCATACACATTTAGCATTCCATGGCACCAAAGCCATCACCAAATCACCACCAAGGACACAATTTTACTTAATGATGCAACAAACTGTCACTTACTGAAGACTTTGAAGAATTATGACAGATCAATCTGGGGGATTTTAGGTAATTCTAACAATGTTTACTGAGAGGCACAAAAGCCTGCTGCTGATTAATCAAAAATCCATATGCTATATGCGTAATATGCGTTTGTGCGTCCACCTGAGTTAGCAGGAACCGTGCTCTGTCCTCCTCCGCTGTTGCAGTCATTACTGTTCACATCAAAGAAAAGTTTAAACCATCGCAGGAAGGCCAGAGTCACCACAGAGCTCCTCTTCATAAGTGGGTGAATGGGGATGCGCTGCAACAGGAAAGAGGACCATAGAAGTCTCATGCATTTCTATCTAACGATCATCCCAATGTTACACTGTTCACTAATGTGAAGTTGGCACATTTTCATCTGCAGCCTTAAAGCTAACAAACATTCTTTTGAAAATAAAAACACTTAAACAAAGATTCTCAAATAGTAAATTTGAGAAATAGTAGTGGGCAAGTCAAATAGTAGTGGGCAAGTTTATGATATTTTGCCATATTTAGTTCTCACAATTAAACACACATTTGCTTGAACAGGAAAGTTCACTAAAGCTAAGAAAAATGTAATTAAAACTAATGTAGTATGTATGTGATTACACTTTTCTCATATGCTGTACCTCAACCATACTCTATGCTAGTCATACATATGAATCAACCAAAATCCATGCCCAAATTTGCAGTCAAACTATTTTTGAGATGTTAACCATGCTCATATAAGCATACAACACAAAGTAACAGTACTCACTTGGTTGACCCCAACTTTTATGAATGCAGCCCGCAGTAAACAGTAGTTGTGGTAGATGTCCAGTTCTTCACTGGTTTCGAATTTGACACTGGATACGTTCAGAGACCCAGGAAACAACCTGTCCATCAACTGGCAGTATGCTGCACCTAAAAGACACACGCAAACGCGCATGCACGCACACACACGAACAGATAAAACTTCAGGAGCAGCGTAAAATTGTCTTTAAAAAAAGAATTTCTGTACCATTTATCATGCGTTGGTTAATCCGGTACGTTTCCAATTGCAATGTAGGTAGTTCCATTTTATGTCTTATTTTAAGACTGATCCATTTTTACTCAAATCAACAGATTACTATTGCAAATAAATCTCATATTCCAACGCATGGGACAACTCCAGTCCAATTTTTCTATTATAACAAAACTAATTCTCTCACTTGCAAAATTAATAACTGATACGGAACTGAACGGAAACTCCACCCACTACTACGCTTAACAGTAAATTCCACTGCCTAGACTCAATCTGCTAAATTATTCCGAGGCAACAACAAACACACGCAAAATGTACCTGTGGATAACTGCTCCAGCTGTTTTAAGTCTAACTGTAGGGATTCGTTGAGCCAAGCCAGCAACTCATGGCAGCTAGGCAAATTTCCTGCAGACAATTTTACATTTACTGCCATCTTCTGCAGACAGCAGCCTGTAAATGTGTTTATAGAAACAAAGAAAAAGATACATAAAGTTAAATTACATAATTGGTGCGATAGAAAGTAAGTAAGATATAAGCGTCATTTGTGAAATCTGTTCAAACAATTTCCTCAGAATTACTGTCATGCATGCACCCTTCAACAGCAAATAAAATGTTGAATATCCAATCTCAGGTCTTCGATATAGTTCCGGTTGAACAAGTTGCCCTGCATACATTGGCTGACTGAAAAATCATGGTGGATTTAAAGTTCACGTGGGAAATTGTGATTGCGAGAACTAAGACGAACAAAACACTAAAACAGTGGTTAGAGGTTAAAACAACTATGGCTGCGTTTGTTTCCCTGCTAGCTAATCCAAGGGAATCACGATATATTCTGTCCCTGAGGAATTATTAAAAAAATAAGATAATATTTACTTTTATTATGATTAGAATTATACACGTTCTACATCTATGTATGTTATCTGAAAACGCCGAAAAGTTGTAAGAACGTAAACGCCAGTAGCTTTTCTACATCGCCGTTAGCTATAATGTTAGCTAGTAAATTAGTTTATCTAAGTAAAAAGTGAAACGATCGTATCAAACTTTCCACCACTACTAGCCTAGCATGCGCCTGATTTGCGCCATAGGCTACCTGCAAACGTTCACACCGTTTCGAACTTACTACGGGCAGCAGTAACGTGCTGCATTAGCTACTTTTAGCTAAAAACAAACAGGGCCCCGCTTGCTTCTATAACGCAGTTATTTTGCACAATCGGTAAAAAAAAAAAACGATTACGACGGATATTACACTCACCCTCTCTGTTTCGGTGCTCGGTTGATATTCACGCCACACGCCAACACAACAAACCGGCGCATGCCGCGTAATGGCGCCTCTGTCGACCACTGCATCAAACAACATTAGCATTCAGCATGGCGCCGAAGTTAGCGTCGCTGAAGTAACAGCTAACTCCGTCAAGCACGCTCAAAGTAACACTCTTTCTATGTTCAAGTTTTAAAATGTTTCTACAGTATTTGTACGTTATTAAAAATTCTCCAAAACAACGATTTTTTTTTCTGACACGTTACGCGTGTGTTAGCTAACTGCTAATGTACCAAGTGACCAGTAAAAGCCGAGCCTCATCTTTCAACAAAAACGTTTTCCACGATTAAAACCACTTTAATCGGAAAAGACAGGGCTATAATTTAAATTAACCCAACATTTTCTAAATTAAAAGGGTCTGTTTGAAATTTGTGAACTTCTGCATTTATTAGATGCGCTTGTATTGCTTCTGTCTATCATGGCCAGAGATTCTCTACGTCAATTGAATGCGCCTGGTTTAATAAAGGTTAAAGAGGAAAAAATAGAAAAGACCTAAGATATTAGTCATAGTTTATTTTGGTCAATATTTTTCTAAGTGAATGCAATTTTTTTTAAATGGTAGTCTAAAGTATCAGTAGGCATAAAGATACAAGAAAAACATCAATAAATGAACAAAAAAGATTAACTAAAAAGGTGTAGGATTTAGCTTATTGTACCTACCTTTTATATTTGTTATAACCCAACCATTTTGCTACTGGTTTTAGGTTTTACAAAAACAAACATTCCAAACATTTTGCACAAAATCAGGATCATAAACCAGTTTTATATTTGTTAACCGCCATATTTCTAAGCATTTTATAAACTTTCAAAGTGAATTTTACATTCTTAGTTACTGGTCAAAACTGTTCCACCAGTTTAATCCATTGATACTCATTTATTTTTTATATTTGTCCTTTCCCTTGTATTTTTTTTAAACAAGGCCTTACCGTCTCTCTTTGCCATACCTGGCTCAAACAACCTCTGAACACAGTTAGGGAGCAAATTATTTTGTGCTTTGTACATTATCTGTGCAGGTTTTGGATCAACTAAATCACAAAACTGTAAGTAACCTGTTGAAGTCAACTGCAGAGGCTTCGCAGGCAAGTCAGCTACCAGGCAACCTAAGGATATACTGTAGGCTGATTTGTGGATTTGGCTTATTCTGTGTTTTATTGGCTTCGATGCTCCTTGCGTTTATTATCTGTATTATACTTGATTTACTCTTCGTCTTTCCTTTGTCATCTGTGCTGCTCTGCCATGTTCTGTGGTGCTGATTGGGCCTTTGTCTTCTGTTGTTTCTGATATTGCTTTTAATAACAGTAATGCAGTATGTATTTTATTGCTGAACAAATCTGGAAAGCGGCCTTGGATTTTAGAAAGGCACTATGTAAATAAAACAAATTATGATGAAGGAACAGATAAATTAGTATTTTTTGACCAGCCACACAGTGTTTTATTGAGTAAAATTGTATATAATGTAGGCCGCTATCTGAAGTACAAAAACAAAAAAATACATCAATGCCTTTCCGGTAAGAGTTCAAATAATTCAAGAAGTACAAAAATAGCAAAGTGTTCTTTTGGACTGCTTTTGCAACTTAGATTAATAAAAATGCAAATAAAAGCAAACTAAAATCATCAAACATTCTGATAAAAGGTTATGCACGAAAACTAACTTCTCAGATAACACAGCTCACTCACAAGCCTACAAATATACACTAAGCATGTTTCAAATCTAACAATGTAAAAAACAACAACTACTGATTAATATGCTCTAAATCATACTATAAAATTACAAGCTTTATATAATGTTAATATATATGTGTAGGGTCTCAATGTAAAATGTCTTAGAAGAATAGTAAGTAAATCTATCACTGTGTAGCACACTGTTTTCAAGCAAAACATTGGTCTAACAAAAACAGTAGTATTGCAGAGGCATGTAAACAAGCATTTTTTGGTTTCTCAAAGACCTTTACATCAGACTTACAACTTAAAAAATGCTCCTTAATGGCAGTTTCAGGGGTCTTTTGAGCACCATAGAAACATTTTTCTTGGTTTCTAGCCATATATTTTTATGAACTGGTCATTTTAACACAGGACAAAAGTTCTACTATGCCAACAAAAGACTGTGCATTTCGCTATAAAAAATCAAGTCAGACGAGTTAGTATAAAAAACTTGTAAACCTTTCCAATAATACAGTACAGCAAACATTTTGTAATAAAAAGTTCCAGTGATAAAATACAAGCTATGTACTTATTTACATACAGGGCAATGGGAGCAGAAAGCTACAGTGTTTGTTCACAGAACAGGGATGTTGTCTGAGGTAATGCCCACTTTTAGTTACATCAGGCAACATCGGACAGCAAGAAAATCTTCCAGGTATTCAACCAAAAATATTTCACAGGACAGAGTTTGGTCCATTGATTATCTGAGGGCCTTTTCAGTGAGATTTCAAGACTGAAGAATATAAATGTTACCTGTACAAGTGGTAAAGTTGACTTTGTTTCTCAAAATATCGTTTCGAAGTTTCATGACATTTTGTGTTTTTCCACCCAGATAGGACCTCAAATAGAGGATTCTCTGACCTCGTCAGATTTTGTGTAACCAACAAAACAAACGGCAAAGCCCTTTGAGCAAAAGTAGTCAGTGGTTCTTAAAATGCTTTGTCCACCTGAGATTTCCATCATTTTGTCACAGAAACGCTCATAAAACTGTGACACTCAACTCCAGGGAAGCAGAAGTGGAGGCACTGCTGTCTGCTTTTTACATTAAAATACCATGAGAACGTCTAAAAGGCATCTACAGTAGCATAAATGTCACTTTTTAATCCTAAATCATCTGACAAAAGACAAACCCATTCTGTTTTTGTGTGGTTTGTTTCAAGTATTGGTCTGTAGATCGCAGGAAAATGTCACCCTCACTTTACTATACAAAGACATCTTTATAAAAACGTTGATAAAATGTTTTGTCTTTTTTCTTGTAAAGTTTTCTTTTTCCTTTGAACTCTTCTAAAAATAAAAAAAAACAAAATAATCCCTGTTCACGGCAAACTAAAGTCTACGCATAGACGATAAAATCATCTAAATAATAAAGATATGACTTTGGTGTATGAGGCAACCTTTCTCTTAAGTTTGAAATGTGAACTTTTTTACATTTAAGACATTTAAAATTAGCCATAAAAAATAGAAAAATAAAAAATAATAGCCTCACTGCCAGGATTTAGGGATTTACCGCAATGTTACATGATCTTCAAAAACAATGCACATCCTGATTATCAAATCCCAGTAAAGCAGATATTTATGATAAACCCAGTATGATTTGAACGCAATGTGTTGCTTAGCAACAGCAAAGGAGCAAATGAAAAAAAAGAAATGGAGCAGAAAACGTCTTCTAAAATGGTTTCAGCTGGAACAGAAAATGCCAATTAGGAGATCCACCATAGGGAAGATGTCCTCTATTATCGAACTTTACTCCTACCCTTAGTGACAAAAAAAAGTGCTCAATTTGCTGGATCTGTGGTAGTGGATATAACTGTGTGCAGGCCACTGTGCCGCCCTCTGCAGGGTTTGATTGAGAACATAGAGACTGAGACTATCTGACTGCAAACTCTAATCTTTCTGTCAGCTGATGTTTCTGCGCTGTCACAACACTGATGTCACAGAGAGGTGTCACAACAGAAAAGCCTGTGTGTATGTTCACAAGCAGTAGGGCTGTCGTGCCTATTTCCTGCTGGTGGTGGTGTCTATTCGCAGGCAAAATAGTCTTTGAGGGGTGCGAACAGATGTCTGATGACCGGGACGCTCCAGGACCGGCCCAGGAGCTTCTGTCGGGCTCCGCGGCCCATGTTGGACACGTCTGTGTAGTGGACAGGAAAGCCAAAGATCCTATGGAACAAATAAATTTAGAATCATGTTTCAATTTACAGTAAAAATGCAGATGGTAGTTAAAAGGTAGCCAAAAAATAAATCAGCACACTAATTAGTAGCTGTTTACATTACATAACCAAAAAGAAAATAAGACATTTAAATTGTACATTTCTTGTTCTACTGAGTTAATTCTAGCAGTGTATATAATACTTTTTTCTTT
>OMNV01029539.1:106464-124421 GCA_900303265.1 Brotula barbata
CATTCTTCAGTATTCTCTGTTTATTTTTGTTTGTTCACTTCCACATCCGGAGGTTTTATACTGTTTGAGTGAGGTCAGCCTTCTCACCTCTCCAGCTCAGTACACCACAGAATGTCCTCCTTCCCATTCATCAGGACAGGGAAGTGCTGGTCCTTCCCCTGTTTGATGGAGTTGGAGCGTGTAGTGATCGTACGCACCTTCCCAAACTATAAACACACAAAAAGAGAAAGAAAGGAAAAAGTCAAACCAGTGCCACCGCTTCCATAAGCTGAGAGGAGCCTAATATAAATTTCAGACCAAACAACTTTTTGGATGATCTTTGCTGAGTTTTTGGTTTAATGCATTATGTATTTATTGCATGACCACAAAAATATGGGAGGAGAAGTCATTCAATCAAACCTTTGCAACTCTGCCGTGCTCCAGACAGTCCTGCAGCTCCAGCTTATCCATCCCAGATGCACACAGAGGCCTGGAACACACAGAGAGGCTATTTATCATATCATGTACCCTTTGTGTGGATCATGTATGGGCAATTTTCAAGCAGCACACTTTAAAGTGATAATCCTTAGTTTTCCTTATAGCTTGTATTATAATATTATAGCAGTATTATCACTTGACACAAACTTAACACTCATTCAGTCAATGAGATGAGGGCTGTGGTTAAATGGGGAGCTGGGTCCTCAGCTTACCTGTTCATACCGGGTAGGTTTCCCCAGAAATATCTGGCACGGTGGGCAGCGGACACCTCAATAGCATCAATCATTACTGGATTACACTGCAACAACACACACAAACAGCCACCCCCAATGACATAAGTACACAAATATTCTGTAGCTACAGAATTCAACAAATTTTCAGTATATTTACATGAATATTGTACTGTGATTATTCTGGCTCCATTGCAGCTAAGGCTAAAATGAAAGTATGGCTCCCAGTATAGTTTACAGTGCATTATTAAAGATAAGGAGGAGAGGTGAAGAAAAAAATGTGAACACAGCACTAGCTGTCCCAATGGTTGTCTACAGTCATCAAGTAATGTTGTAACGTTTTAACTTAATAAATATCTTTGGCAGAGGTAATAAATTGATTTATGATTCCATAATACAGGTGTAATACTCAGAGTAAGTACATATTAATTCATCCATACAAAACATTTATTTCAATTACGATTGTTTTTATGTTATTTAACAACATTAATGATGTTTTCCACTGCTTGACACATACACAACTTTCACCCATAACCCCAGTATATGGGAATATAACACAGCATAGTTTCTTAATATAAGTGGAGCATATACACTATATACTGTATATCAGTGGCGGGCCGTGCATTTGGTACCTGGACCTTCAATGGGGACTTACCGGACTTAATCCACCTCTTAATACCACCACTATCATGTCGCAATTATCGGGGTTGACCGACCTCTCCTCACGATGTCTAGCTTTTCTGGAAAAGTCCGCCTTGAAAATGGATTTTTAAGTATGTCCGAGACAAAGTCAATTTCTCCTCCTCCGTCAGCCATTGTAGGTGTAAAAAATTCTAAGTCAAATGTATTAATGTGTGCAGATCGCTACAGACGTGTTTTGCTAGTCGAACTTGGCTGTAACAGTTTTGCTCTGATCGACCAATCAGAGGACGGAAACATGCCGACGTTACTGTGGGCCAGCATGCTGACCCTGAGAGGGGAATTTGAAATCTGATTGGTTAAAGAAACAGTCCCATTGCTAATATAGTTTAAATTCCATGGGCCAGCACTACTGATTCTGAAGGCCCTGGGCAGATTAGATTGACATGGCAGCACATAGAGGCTGAAATCTGCTTGGATAAAAAATCTAACATCCACATACACGTACTGGAAGCAGTGCAGCCAAGAGAAACGCTACAAAATGAAGAGAATAGACTGTTGGGAATCAATTAATACAATTTCATGGAACAAATATTAGAATTTAGCTTGTAAATGTAGGTCAGTGATTCTGATAGTGTTTAGGCCAGCAGAGAAGGCCTTGCTGGCCCTGACGGCCCACCACTGTTGTATATATATGTATATCTCCACATCCATATACATATATACATATACACACCATGCTATATCTATACCATATATATCATGCTCGCTGTATGTGAAATGAAAGACATTTCTGTTATTTCACTATTTACTACCTACTGAATACATATTAACTGACCTCCAGGAATCGTGAAATGTCTCTCTTGTCATTGACGCCCATAGCGACCACGTTCTCGAACATCCAGAAGAATGGTCGATTTTCTCCTTCTTTGGGTTTGGCTTCGCTCAGCAGTCGGTAAAACTCAAAGAACAGCCTCCCTGTGCCTTCTAAAACGATAAAATATGATCAGAGTCCAGAAATATTTCACGCTAAGGCTAAAAACAACCCACAAAATAAACATCTACAGGGACACGACCAAACAAGGTTTCTTTCTGATTGGTTAATGCATCACTTTTAATGTGATCACTCTCTTAGTATATATTTAAATATATATTTTTACAAAAATCAGTCATGATTTTCGGGAACTTTTATGTCAGAACTCCACACTGTCACTGTTTTTTGCAAGTTGTATCATTCTGTAGATATTTGGTCTTCTCTTACCAAGCCAGTAGTTACAAGATAACATTAAGAGTACAGTATGTGTTATGGTTGTCTGCTTACCGTAGAGACCCTTTCTGGCTGGGTTGACAATTGAAAGATCATTGCAAGGACTTCCACCAATAACCAGGTCAAAAGGACCCCACTCCTGGATCTGAGACAAACAACAGTGTCACCTTTAGTAAGCTTGTTTTCACAATTGGGATTTTTTAGATACATTGACTGTGTCCCAATATAATAAATTTGGAAGTGCAGGAGTGAGAGTGAGCGAAAAGTTTCTGGATGCTCACCTCCTGTTTCTGCATAACCACACACAATAGTCCAAAACTTGAATATTAACAGAGTACATCCTCATTATCCTGATTCTGAGATCCCATCACAATATTTTCACGTACACATGGCTCTAATGTCCGTCCTGATTTGTAATAGGCTCTAGGTGGGTTGTCACGCTGTTTCAGCCCATGCCGCCTCCTTGCACCATGGAAGATCATCATTCATTCATCAAATATCAAATAACTGTTTATGCATGGGCTGTCATTGCGGTCCAATCATAATGCTAGCCTGACAACATATATAGTGTATGTGATCCGATGAAGTATTTACACCTTACATAAAACTGAAATCTCATATGGAACACATATCCAGGTAACGGAGATAGATATTAATTTAAGGTGTTAATACTCTCATAAATGCAGAGGGGCCTTTCTGGTAATTGACAAAAAAGTGCGTGTGCCTGCCAGCGCCTCAAGGAAATACAATAATTATCTTTATGCTCAGTAATGTGATCACCCATCCAGGAGAAGTTCATTCATGAATTCATTCAGTGACTCAGCAATGGGTCCATCTCTCCAGTAACGCATGGTCATCATTTGTCCTTGTTAACCCTTTCAAGTACACACATGCAGACACATATACATGTGCCGACACCTTTTTATTGAAGACTCCTTTCAATCTTGACAATGACCCGAGAGAGAGAGAAACGGAGAAATGGGGAGTGGGTAAGAAAACAGAAAGCAGGGGGGACAGAGAGGGAGAGAAAGCAACAGAGAGAACGAGGATTAGAGCTGGGGTTAATCTGTTACATAACAGCTAAAAAAAAAGCAAACCCGCACATACAAAGTGTGAATGAAAGGGTTTCTTTGAGGCTTTACTGAGGCTGAAGCCGCTTTTTGTCCTCAACCCCAAAACCACGTCACTGCAGCTGCCAGCCTCTGGTGTGTGTGTGCTTGTGTGTCTGCGTGTCCCCCATGGTCCTTCCTATGTGGAGTTTGCATGCTCTCCCTCTGTCTGAGAGGGTTTCTTCCGGGTACTCTGGTTTCCTCACACCCTCCGAAGACATGCAGTGTAGGTGAATTGGAGAATCTAAATTGACCATTCATGTGAATGGGAGTGTGATTGAGTTGTCTTTAAGTCTACACTGTTGCATTCGAGCTATAGTCATAGCTCTATTTGGCCAAGGAGCTTGATTAAGTAGTTGTCTCAATGCACATCAGCCACGGAAGAATCGATCGATTGACGGGGGTCCTGACTGTAGTAGGTGGTGATATGTGCCCCCTAACAGCTGGTTACAATCAGAGTTTCCTTAAAACATTAAAACATAAAACATTATTGTTTTGGAATTGTTACGTCTTTGGGCTCTGCTTCACGCAAGAAGATGCAGATGTCTTTATTTCTCAGACTAACATGTTTCTTGGACTAACATGTTTCTCGCACAAACATGTTTCTCGCACAAACATGTTTCTTGGACTAACATGTTTCTCGCACTAACATGTTTCTTGGACTGACATGTTTCTCGGACTAACGTGCATACATGTATTTTACACGAATCTTAAAAGTCTGGTTTTAGCCGGACTAAAGGTAAATGACAATACTCAAAAACACTCATAGCTTGTGTAGTTTCCTGCTCTCCACTACAGGTTAAGATTAACACATCCCTCTAGCGCTGTGGGTATACTATATGACACATTAATTTCTATCTTTTATATCTGGATTATTTTATTACTGATTCCTAAAATGGACTTCATATATTTCGGTTGTAGGACGTGTGAACAACCAGAATTTCAAAATCCCTGTCTCAGATAGAAGTTTCGGAGATGACTCACGACCTGGAGTGTTTAGGGTGCGATTGATTTATCAGCCCTGACAAGAGCAGCTTTAAAAAAAAAAAGCAAACACAATTTGTTATAGTGACACACTAAACACACACACATTGCAAACAATTGAAATTCAGCTTGTTTGGACATGATGTTCCTTACATTTTTCCTGGTGATGTTCCTGACATCATGAACGTACTGGATCCTTCCTTCATGTCTGACCACACCCACTGAGATGGAGTCCTCACATACCTCTGAGGCCACGTACTGGTCCACCTTAAAACCTAGGTCCCTCAAAACCAGGTATCCTGGAAGCAGCAACACACCATGATCACCATCATGAATACAAGTTAACTATATCTATACATGTCTATAAGTCTTCACACACACCCACACTCATGCTTACCAGTGGCAATGCCATCAAACAGGGATAGGACTCTGATTGGTTGTCTCTGCTCTGCAAGGACTGCTGGATAAATCTTTGGTTTTTCCTGGAAGAGAAAGAGACAAATAGATGATGACAAAATCCGTTACAGGCCATTAGAAGCTATTATCTTAAAAAAAAATATATATAGATGAAAAGGATTTTAAAAGTTGCTTTAAGTGACATTCAAATGATTTTGCTAGAGGTGAAAATCAAAAAATCTTGAATAACTTCTTGAATCTAGATATACGTGTAGAAAGTTTCACCAAAAAGATATACAAAAAAAATCTGGAATATACTTAATACCAAGAACGCTCATTTGTAGAACATTTCACATCTGAAAACCTGAGACAAACATGAACTTTGACTCACAAACTCCTGTCCATTGTCATTGGCAAAGAACTCCTGCAGCTTTAGACTCCAGTCGTGCCGTCGTTTGAGGGCGCCGTACTGCAGCAACGGCTGACACATGTAACAACACCAGGGGTCCAAATGACGAGCGCTGTTAGATGCTCCGGGCCCAACCAAGATGTCCAGACAGTCCACGCAAAAACACCTGGAGGAGGACGGAGGATGTGAACAAATGGAGACATACATATAGACGCAGGAAGTGTGGTAGATGTGCTTTTTAAAATAAAATAATGTTTATAAAATAATATATTTTCTAACTTCAAGGCAAAACAATAAAAAGTGAATTTGATACTGTATATTTTCAAAGAAATTAACACACTACGGCTATATGTAGGTGGGTGTGTGTGCTTGTGTCCGACCTGCAGCAGTTGGCGTTGCCGCACAGTAGAACCTCTCGGCCTCCGCAGCAAACAGTGCAGTAGGACTGATAACCATCATCATCATACATGTAGGACATTTCCAGGTAAACATCCTAAACACACGCATGAACGAACACACACACAGAAAAATGTGTACTTGAGAAACAAATCTTGTTCATTTATTTTTTTTTGTTGATTCTATGGCAACAATCTGCATCATTCTGATTCTGGCACTTTAAACATATAGGCAAGGTCTTTGCAAGTCAAAAGTGAAGTCAAAGTTCAGTGGTGTCAAACTTTAGTCCAACTGAGATATTTGGCTACTTGTTTGCTTTAATTCTTAATTCCTTTTCATTCTTTTTAAACATTTCAAGGATTTGTGACTGCATTGTAAAAAATCTGGCACAATTTGATTTCCTTTCATCAATGTGTTAGTATTTACATACAGAAAATTTCAAGGTACTTGCAGTGACAGACTTCTTGATATTGCTGAATAGGTTGTGATTTATTGCTCTATTATTTGAAAATTGCAGCTGAAGTTTCCATGTGGAACCATTCAACACACTAGTTTCTTTGCATCATGTTACCTGCTTCACTTGTCTTTATCACCAAGCTCACCCTAAAGGACAGATTGTGAATAAACTGACAGTATCTCACTGAATTGTTGGTGAAAAAATTCACTCAAGAGGTGCCCCAGTGACTCATTGGTTAAGACTGCATACCACATGACAGGACAGTGCTGGTTTGATTCTGGCCTGTGCTCTTTGCTGTATGTCATCCCCTCTCTCTGCCCTGCCCTTGCTGTCTGTCTCTCTACTGTAACTATAACAACAATAAATAATGTGACACGCACTCTACCTGGTGAGCCACTGAAATTATTATTCTTTACAGCTACTGGATAAATAAATAGAAAATACCTATCTAGATGAAATTATTGGAATTTTGCACATTTTTTTAAACAATCATTAGACTCCTAAAAATCTTTTTTGAAAAGAAATCTTTGAAATCTTTTTGGAGAAACTAAAACTTCTGTCCTGGGACATTTTTTAGAGAGCTTTCTGATAAAAATTTAAATAATTTCTACACATCTAACACTAATTTTTCTATTATGTGTTCAGAAAATAAAAACAGTCTAGGTTTAGTTAAAAGTTTTGGTACCTTGCAGGTTTGGCACAGGCCTCCTTCAAACAGGGGGTGGAAGGTTGCTGCTCTCATCTTTCCACACGAGAGACAGAACTCTGCCAATGCACGCACCCACCCACACACACACACACACACCATCGACAGTGGTTAAAAGATCAATCAACAACTAGAAAACAGGAAAATGACATTCAGGTAAAACAAAACTCATGTTAATCATTCACACAGGGCTGTGACTCTTTACCTTCTATACTTCTTTTACTCTTCAGAACTTCATTCACCATTTGTTCTGTGGAAAGAGAGAAACATTAAAATAATATTCCTATTGAATTTTTTTTTCTTCAAACTTCTGTTTATCATCTTTGTATGAAATTATCATTTCCTGCCATGTTAACAGCAGAAGAAAAATATTGACAGTAAGTAAATACCAAAGTAAATACCATACATACACTGATTCTTTGTTAAAATTCTAAACATTTGCCTGTGGGGTATGTTTGAAGATTACCTCTGCTGTAGGTCTCCTCAGGTGTGGCCTTATTTTTACAAAGGCTGACTCTGGGCCGCTTGGCATTTGGGAAATACTCTGGAATAGAAACGTCCAGGACCTGGTGATCCAACAGGTTGCTCTCTGCAACACACACGTACACATACAGACAGTTTCTAATTAATTTACTTTAATTTACGCATTTTGTATGAAGGTATAAAAGTCATATTTTTTTCTCTGGGCTTAAGTGGTTAACAGATTTTATGGTGCAGCTGTTTCGATGAGGTAAAACAGTAAAAACGAGTTAAGGGTTAAAAAAGTTCCTGCAGCTCAGTTTAGGTGATTCCACTTCTGGTGTGATGGTCATGTGACTTTGGTGCTCCGACATGTAGAGACACAGGAAAAGTTTGCTGTTTTGTAATCCACAGCATACGTCATGTTGCTCACCTGCATTGTGCGTTGGTTTGAGTCCCTCCTCTCCTTTGGGTAAGAAACCTTCATTGGCCCAGTCCAGCATGGGTTTAACCTGATCCTCTGGATTATCGGACTCACTGGCAGGGAACGTCTTCTCCGCCCGGACACTGGCCATCTGAGAGAAAGAGAGACGAAGAGAGTTAAACCAGTTTTCCCTTTTGATAGAATTTTTCATTTTATTGGAAACTAATCACAGTCTCTGCATGGTGCATTGTTTATTGTTTCTTGTTAATTCTCTGGTGCATCAGAGAGTTAACAAGAAACCATCGCAGAAGTGTCAGAGCACGGTTTCATTTTCACGATTTGATACATCAGAATCAGATCAGAGAAGGTTCCCACAGATGTTCTCCTGGCAGAAGACTATCGTCCTGATACGGATAATGGTGAGAATGTCTCACACTGGCTCAGATCTGCTTTCTCACAGCTGTGCAGCAGTAACGTGGAGGAAACAAAGAGATATTCACTGACGGTCAAATTCTGAACCGGACACCAGCGACAGGAAAGACCGACACTTCCATTAACAGTGCGTTGGCACTTACCTCTAGTGCTTGGAAGATGGCCCTGCGGTAGGAGGCAAGCTTGGTGTAGGAGGCCTGGTTGAAGAATTTAGGGAAGGCCACAATGGAATCCAGTTTGTCTGCTGAAACCTGAAGGGAGACAGGACAGAGAGTCGGTCTGTGATGGTTACACACGTAGCATTTAGCTAGCTAGCTGAAACCAAAGAGGAGTCACAGTTTGACCAATTCGTTTCCTCTCACTTCCTGTGTCCACCATCCCTCCTCACCTCAGAGAACTTTCCATCTCCAAACCACTGTAGCCACCTCATGCCATGGGTGGCCTGTCGTTTGCCGGTGGCGCGCCATGTCACCACGATGCCTGGCCACCAGGAGAAGCCTTTTATCTTGCCCCACACCAACTCGCCGATGCCAAAACCTTTGTTGTCCTGGACAAAGGAGGAGAGGAAGATGTATTGTAGATAAGGATGATATACATGATTTTCTTGTGAATCTTACAAATGTGCAAGATTTTTTATGCATTTTTTTGATTTAACGTGACATTTGGCGCGAGTAAACACACACACACATAGGCATGCCCAGCTGTGTAGATTGGTGGACTTCATGCCCTGAAAGACACTATTTGTCCAGAACAAACACAGCCTGTGTGTGTGAATAAGAGAGCAAGAGAGAGGAGAGGAGAGGGAGAGAGAGAGAGAGAGAGAGACCACCTGCATTGACACAGGCCCAGGTGGAAGAGGTTCTGTGGTCTGTGAAGGGAACTGCCTTCTCTCTTCTTTTTTTCAGTGCTAAACCTTCAATTTCCCTTTTCACTCCCCTTTGCTCCTCCTCTATCAGCTCTCTGTGAGTCTTCGCAGCTTTTTTCTTTCGTAGTCCAATTTTCCTTCCCAAGCAGAAGATGTAAAAATGTACGACTCAAAAACTTCAAATAGAAAATGGTAATGTTTGAAATGTAGAGGATGACCAATATTTGTTACACCTTTAAGATCTGACTTTGATTAAATGTGCAACCAAAACCCTCTTCAAAATTACAAAAGTTACCTTCTTCTGTTTTTTTGTTTCTTGTTTTTATACAACTTTGTATTTAAAAACTAAGAAAAAAATAATAACAATGGAAAACACCATCATAACATTTGTTTTTCCACTGCCTCCTTCCCCATGTCTGCCGCTCTCCCTCCCTCTCTTACGTTGTACTCCGGCTGGATCTCAGAGGTGGACGAGGTGCTGCTGCTCTGGGCCGAGTCTTTGGAGTCCTGTTCCATCAGCTCCAGGCTGGGAGCCTCTGGGACACTGGTGGACACTAAGACAGAGGGCCGACCACCACAGCACTGATGGACAGAGGGAGGAGCAAGAGAGAGAAATTAATTGACGATTCACACATCAATCAGAACAAATTGAATCAATGTGCTCAAACTGCACAAACTTATTTCAACCCAAAAACTGTCCAGTTAACAATACACACGTGGAGGAGTATAGTGTTGCACACTCAGCATATCTGATTAATCACAGTTTCACAACAATTATACGTTTCAGTACAACTGTGTCACAGTGGGAAAATCTCTCTTAACATTTTTAACCTGCATTTGCAAAAGTATTTTGTATGGTAAGGGTTAAGTTTATAGATAGGTTTATTTATTCAGCCATATATTGTATATACATAAAAAACCCAGACAGAAGAACGACATTTTGGTATCAAATAGTGGCCACAAAGGGCATTTGAGACGCTGCTGTGTGGTCTCTGAGCTCATCTCTATGTGTTTATTTGTTTGTATCATGAGACTGAAAGTCTACAGTTTATTGGATGGTGAGGTTTTTGATCACTATATCAGCATTAAAAAATCTGCTCTGATTTTAAAGAAATATAAAGCTATAGCGTAGCATAGCGAAAGTTTTGGCCCTAGTGTGAATGCAAACTTAGAAATGCACAAGTCCATTATAAACGTTGTACTTTTTCTTTCAGCCTTAACTCTAAAGACAATGAGCCCTATTTAGAAGATGTATGGTGCAATATCTTGTGCACTAAAGCATTTTGGGTATGGATCCCCTTAGCTGGGGAGATCTGCACCACTCTGTGTTGGGTGTAATACACAGGGGCAAGTGTTACTAACAGTAATTAATTAAATGGGCTTTCAATTGAAGTGGGATTTAATTGATAATCATTTCCGGTTTCATCATGTCAGATGAAACATCTCTTCAAGTCAACTGTATGTGTATTTACCAGCAACATGTTGTGGTCCTGCTTGCGGTTCTGTCTGCGAGGTTTGGTGTGTGTGTGTGGCGTCAGACCAGCTTGGAAGATTGTTCTGGGTGGAGGTTTCTGTCTCAAGCCCAACTGGGATGCCCCCGATGACTTCTCCTGCACACACAAACACAGGTTCATGAATGTTAACAAGTTGTTTTAGAATGTTTAAATATATATATGCATGCCTGTGTGGTCGTACCTCACTGTAGGAGACCCAGGTACTTTCTTCCTCCTCTGACATCTTCCTGCCCCTCTTCCTGCTTCCCCTTGAACACTG
This sequence comes from Brotula barbata, assembly GCA_900303265.1. Lineage (NCBI taxonomy): Eukaryota > Metazoa > Chordata > Actinopteri > Ophidiiformes > Ophidiidae > Brotula > Brotula barbata. Next base: position 117,488 of record OMNV01029539.1, read on the forward strand.
AATATCTTCTGAGAGAGAGAGCGAGAGAGAGAGGAAAGGAGGGAGAAAAAGAGAGAGAGAATCAGATCAAAAGCAGGTCACGGAGATGGTAGAGAATATAATCAATATAGTGTAGTCAAGAGGCATGTAAACACTATGACCGTGTGTGTGTGTTACCTTGGGGTGAGGCAGCGTCTACGTTCTGTTTGGGGCTGAAGGGGGAGGGAGGTTCAGCCGCGGTCAGAGGGCTGTTCTCATTTGTCAGCTCCACGCCACTGTCATTCTCTGATAGGCCCTCAGCAGGGGGTGTGTCTGCGTTTACTATCACCTGAGGATGGAGAGAGGGGATGACAGAATGATAGAACATTAGTGAAGTTATTTTTCATGTTTCCTGTTGTTTAGCAAACAGAATTGGGAATATATTATCCTTATAAACAGATAAGCAAGACTATATAGGAACTAAACCTTTATTTAGATTTAGTTTTTTTTCATCATCATAAAACACCATAAAATGGTCCCAGTGCAGCATGTCAAGCCTGAAGACACCCAATGAGTCACGTTTAGCAGTGACAACACCTCAGTAGCTATCAGAGAGTTGACAGAAACTGTGAAAAAGGCTCTTCCCTGCGGTGAATTACAGTACGTATTTCACTGTCATGTCCCTTAAGGAGCAGAGCCTGCGGCTGAATGATGCCTTTATTAAACTGTCACAGAATAATCCAACCGGAGTCAACCTACAATCATAACACAATTTACAAACCACTCCCGCTTCTATAAAGAAAATATACAGCCCACAGGGAGACATGATGAATGCATGTTGAATTACATCTTTTAAATTTGATCTTCCGTATCTTACACCTGGCAGAAAGTGGTGCACAATCTCAATGCAGGTGTGATTTCTATTGTACAACCGTCAGAGTTGTCATTTTCACACCCAGCACCCACTGTGTGTAAGTAGCCGACGTACTTGCACCGTCTGTATGTTCATGGGTGTGTGGGGTCTTCAAAAGAGTGGTCAGGCCAATTGTTGTCACATCTTATGGTGGGTGCGTTAGCGCTTTAGACCAACTTGAACCATGTTCAAGTTAGCTCAAGTCTATTATTGTTTTTTTTTTTCTCCTATTTAGTGAGCACATCTGTGTCTGGGTTACAACTAATAAAATGTTCAATAAAATCTTCTCTTCCTTTGGTGGTTAAGCGTCGCTTCTGTACATGGTTTGCTTGAGCGATCGCACATCACGCACAAGTAGATGTGTTTCGCAGACTGTTAAGCAGACTGTCTGCCATAATACGCTAAATAGAAGTTGTTAGTCTAGCCTCCACCATCTAAATGGCAATGAACCATGTTCAAGCGCACATGGCTCTTAAAGGGAATGGCATGTGACTGTCTGGTTGGTTCAATTCATTGTCAGACCAAAACACGCCTATGATTAACTGGGAACCTAAATACTACCACTTTGCAGCCTGCGCCTCACTTTGCACACCGTCTAAATAGCAAAATGTACTACATTAATACGATACCCCACAAAGTGCCCGTCACTTTAGTGCGCCAGTCTGCGCGCCATAGGTCGTCTAAATAGGATCCTAAATCTTCTCATCCACCCACATCTGTGCATGTTTCCTCTGACACAAAGATTTGAAGACATTCCAAGTAGGTTTCCAAAAACTTCTTGGACAAATTCCAACATCCTTCAGGTGGTGACTGGAATAGAAGCAAGCAAGCTGGTACAGTAAACTGTGTCCTATAAGCCGCATGCACATGGAATGCATTTGTGGACAGGCTCCTTTCAGCACAAAGGATCAGTAATTCCACTCCTTATCATTCTATATACAAGTTTCTTATTTTTGAAGAAAATAGGAGGGCTGGGACAAATTTGAGATTTCTGCCCAACAATTGACTTTTGGCACAAAGTATTTTGGGCAAGCTAGATCTTGTGAGCAGGTTTCCATTGAAAGCCATAACTTATTATAATATCACAAACACAATCCAAAAGCTTTTTCATGACCAAAGCTTGACGAGGGCTATGAAAACATTTATGATAAGACAAATTAACTTTTGTGGCTCCAAGCAATGCATATTACTAGCAATGTGGAGCCAAGTCCTCCCGTCCCCCCAGGCACTGTTATTAATGAAACACATTCTTACACTGCTAATGTGTACATAACAACAAAGGTGTGAAGGTTTCACACTCAAACACCAACCTGGCAAACGATACAATTTGTGTAGACAGACCAAAATGTCACAGTCTGTCGGGCATGTCCACATCCAAAGACACCTTATCAAAGATGAACTTCTAAATTCAACAAAAGACTAAAGGCACCACGCTGGAAGTTGAGACTTAACTGTGGGTCACTCAGAGTGAGATGGGGAGTGATGGAGGGCAGGAGTGGTGTAATTACAATACCGCACTATGCACCGCTTCAGCTTGCACCTTGTCGCAGGTGAAGCGAAGCTGCTGCATCTCCTCGCCAACCTGCCAGCTGGCTCTGTTAGGACTTGAATCTGAGATCATAGTGTGATTTCTAAAATCAGCCCCCTCCTTTAGAGAGGCCGAGCAGAAAAGAGAAACAAATATATTTATGGAGCACTAATCCAGGTTTACATTTTGAGCTGCGAATATATAGTGTGAATATATAGGCGCGGTATGGAAAGAACATGAGGAGATGTACTGAAATGTATCTAACTGCATGCTAAAACAGGCATATTACAGATAAACGCCCAGCAAATGCGTGGGCTCTGTTTGCAGCCTACAGACAGCTGTACTGAAAGAATCTGTCTTGGAAAAGGTTAGTCAGTCTGAAAAGATTGTACATGTTACCACAAATGCTGTTACTTTACTAAAATCAGCTGGAAAGTGCAGGAAAGACAAGTAGCAATCCACTTTTGGGACTCTTAACTGTAAATCTGTAATCTTTTCACATGTGTGCAGAACAGTGAAAGCGAGCCTTCCCACATCATTTCACTGTGAGGCGCGTAAACTTAAGCCTGAATGATTGAATAACTTCATGAGCATAGGTTAAATCTGCACAAACAATGGTAATTATATTGAAGTAAATGACTTACTTTACTTACTCAATTAAATTAAGTAAATTTGTAGTGAAAAATTTGCAGTGCTTTTATTAGGTGTGATGTTATGATTCTGTTTTAGTCTTGTCTTCAGTCTGAATTTCTGCTGCTACATCAACATGTACAACACAAACTTCACTGTCAATGTTCCAGGTTTCTTGTTGTCTTTAAAAAAGAAGATGTCTTATATGTGATGCTCTCTGCCACAATTCAGTAGAACAAAGAATATGCATTAAGTGTAAAAGTAGCATTCCCCCATCCAACAGAAACTTTTCTACAGTGGACACATAAATCTAAGCCCATTCCTTGAAGTCACTGCAGAAAGATTAACGATATGAGACTGAAAAGAGAGTAAGATGAAATGAAGTGGAGAAAAGGGAGAGCAGCTGTGAAGCAGATGGAAAAACAACATTTTGCTGACTTTTCAAGACAGTGCCACACGTATCTGGAGCTGTTTGTGATTGTAGGATGTCATAAAATGCACATGTTCTTGGTGTGTGTTTCTGATACGAGATTTGCTCCGTTATAAAATGGAGTGAACTCAATGACCTTGTGAGTTAAGCGTGTGCACCAAATTGGTAAGGGAGAGAGAAGCTGAAGTTGAACACGGTCTGCTCTGCACGGTCTGGTGTTATGGGGCATGTCCAGGTCCATATGGCTATTTGGACGGGGCATACTCTTGAGTGAGGCCCAGGACGCAAAAGTGTAGTATTTAGGCTTGTAATTAATCATAGGCGGGTCTTGGCCAAACATGAATTGAACCAAACAGAGCGTCACCTGCCATTCCCTCTAAAGCTGGGTTGGAAATATTGGATAAAGAAAGATCTTAAACATATACAACACGTAAAACCCCACACCCTCCCTTCAGGCCCCCCTCTAAAGCCACGCCCCAGAACACATGAACGCACACCACCTGACTACTGCTGAAGTCCAGAGAGCCGTGGAGGGAGAGAGAAAAAGAAAGAAAGAAAGAAATGGTCTCGTTCACAAGAAGGCATCAGGTTATGGAAAGACAGACATCATCGTCCAGCTCCCCGATGGACTCCGCTCACACAATTATTCAATGCTCACACTTTTTAGGTTACCACTAACAATATAACAGCACCACAGATTAGGGGTGTATGCCCCTTCATCAAAAAAATAAAAATCAACATTATCACTGATTGCAGGGGAGAAGCTCCCTCTTTAACATAGTCACACCACTGAACAATTCATGACTCTGTAAATGTTTAAACCAGGAGATTATATATTTTCATCTTTCTAAATTGGGGAAATTTGGAGATATTTAGTGTTAACTTATTTCAAAGATATGCAAAATCAGCTGCAAAAAGTGAGGAAAGGCTTGATATAAGCAAAATTTGACAAACTGACATTGACACACCTGGTAAGCAAATGCAAAATATCTCCAACAAAAGAAAAAAAGTGGTTGTTGCGGTTTTCCCAAAAAGCATACAATTTTGTAATATTTTAAATATCACTTTAAACCTAATCACTTGCACTGACTTAGATCCCAGGGGGTAAAAAAAATGTAGGCTTGTTGCAGTGACCACCATATAGTAATATTGAATTGACTGAACCTCTCTGTAAAGGAATAAAGCCAAATTTAAGATAAAAAAGGCACAAATCTAAAACTCAACTTTTTATTACTTGTGCGGCTGCAAAGTGTTTAAGCCCTCTGACAGCAGTGATCCCCGTCATGACAATGAAGGCAGCGTTTTTGGAACGTTTTTGGCACACGTTAGTCACAGACTTACATTTGTAATCATTTAGGCATCGCTAAGATGTTTTGACAGCGCTTTCCGAGCGCCGCGGGGCACGCTGCTGCTCACTAAGGAATGTGTGTGATGTAGGAGGTTGAACCCTGCACAGAGGCTTTACACACTGCTTTACCATACACACACAGACTCACAGTTACAAATAGAGCAGGATACAGGCACAGGATAGACACGTTACACATTTGTCTTTTGTTTTGAAAAGAAAGAAATAGCTCGATGGAACAAGGGAGGCAGAAAGTGGAGAAACACAGACAAGATATTGAGATGAAGACAATGATGACTTTGATTTCGAATTGGGACATTTTGAAGATATTTTACTTTCGCCTATCTGGTCGGTGTGTCTTTGAATGGACCATTATGGTTCCATGGAGCATGTTTTAAAAACTCCTGTCCATGAAGTCATACTGTACGTTAGGTCAAATGCAGATGTATGTTCAGTGTTGCCTCAGAGAGTGCTTTCCGATGACTCCTGTGCATGAGACTTTTGTATATTTTCATGGATCTCTATGCTATAGTAACTTCCTGCTGCCTCCTCGTGTGATGCGGCCCAAAAACATGAAGTAGATGGCAGAACGATGTGGAGATTTACATGTAGGGCAACAGAAGAAAGAGACAGATTTTACAAGGCATTGCCGTCATTATCGCATGAACAGGTTCTATTTGGGAATCAACAAGTTAGGTTTAGCTTTGATTGCGTGTTGTCGAGGTACAGTAACTGGCGAGAGAAGGATATTTTTTACAGTGCATCATTTTAGGTAACAAATGAATCTTGTATCTTTCCCCAACCTGGATGCTAAAGCCAAGGTGTCCCGCAAGTGATTCGCATTGCAAGTGAAGCAGGAGGGTGAGAAAGTTTTTATTTATTTATCGCTTGAGGTGAGCAATGACGGATGAGGCTATACACATACACACCTGGAAGTCGATCATTACGACTGCTGTGGGTCTGTGTGTGTGTGTGTTGTGGCAGTTGAAGGATGTACATAATTGCTTAAGTGTTCTTCCCCCTTCCTCTCATTTCCCCTCCTGGTTTTACATTTTCTAACCTATTTTTCTTCTTCAGCCTTTAAAACGGACACACGAGAGAGGGCACATACCTAATTCTATGTTTAGACAATGCAATGCCACATTTACAGATTTCATATAGTGCATTCTCATTAATTAATCAATGACTAATTAATTAAAAATTATCTCATTTTATGAAAACAAAAAAAAACATACATCTATAAGGCACTCAGAAGAGTGCGAAGAGTTATGCCAAAGCTGAACAGTCTTCCAAGTAAGGCTCTGTCTCAATAACATATAATCATGTCTAGTACCAAAGTTATTGACAAAATTTTACTTTTTGTTATAGCACCATCATGAAGTATTGAATGACATTCATTTGTGAGTTATACCATCTTTCGTTGAATGAGTCGTGACCACTCAAATTTGGCAGCCAAAAATAGTAGAACAGTGAGGAATAACAGACAGACAGACAGACAGGCAGGCAGGCAGGCAGACAGACAGACTTGAAACAAATGCCTAAACTCTCTTTGTATCATAATGCATGGTTAAATGATAGCTAAACCAGTTTCATGGAGACAAGAAAAAAATAAACAGAGGAGAGACAGAATAAAGAGAAGTGAAGAGAAGACATGATGACAGACGGGAGGTGAAAAGGTAAAAGGGAGGGAAAGAGAGAGAGAGAGAGCAAGAGAAAGGCTGACAGGATGAATGAGTCGAGAAAAGCAGATGGTGGCGGGAAGGAAGTTTCCCTCTCAGACGGACTGATATATGAGATGGAGACAGAAAAAGAGGAAGGAGTAGTAACGGATGACAGGACCCCGTCCCCAAACAAGGGGGGTGCTTGTGTGCATAAGACTAATGTGTGCGCAGCGAGAGATGAATGCACATGTAGTATATGTGTTTGTGTGTATAATAATTAATGTGTGCATAGTTAATATGCTTACAAATGTGTGAATTTGTATATCAAAGTGTCAACATGTGTGTAGAAGTAGGAAAATATAAACCAGTAAAGTGTGTGGACAAAATCTTGTATGAAAGTATGTATGTGCTGTATCAATGCATGTAGAGTGTGTGAATAAGACACGTGTAGTTGTGCTCAGTTTTTCAG
>OMNV01029541.1:3754-15025 GCA_900303265.1 Brotula barbata
TCTGTCTGTCTGTCTGTCTGTCTGTCCATTTATCCATTTATTCATCTATCTATCATCCATCCATCATCCATCTATCATCCATCTATCATCCATCCATCTATCATCCATCCATCTATCATCCATCCATCATCAATCTATCATCCATCCATCTATCCAGCCATCATCCATCCATCTATCATCCAACCATCATCCATCTATCATCCATCCATCCATCAATCCATCATCCAGCCATCTATCATCCATCCATCATCCATCCATCTATCATCCATCCATCATCCATCTATCATCCATCCATCCATCATCAATCCATCATCCCTCCATCCATCTATCTATCTATCTATCTATCTATCTATCTGTCTGTCTGTCTGTCTGTCTGTCCATTTATCCATTTATTCATCTATCTATCATCCATCCATCATCCATCTATCATCCATCTATCATCCATCCATCCATCCATCCATCAATCCATCATCCAGCCATCATCCATCCATCCATCATCCATCCATATATCATCCATCCATCATCCATCTATCATCCATCCATTATCCATTTATTTAGTCATTCATTCATTAATCCATCTAATTTTTTAATTTTAGTATTTCGCAAAGGTGGTTGACAGGTAGTTTGGGGGACGACCTGAATCTGCCAGACCGTAAAGACACCAAAGTACAGAGACTTTATGAGGATGTTACTGTTTCAGATTATCAGATATAATTTATGTTTATCTTTGGTTACACTAAAACATGAATATGCAAACATGAACATAACATATCCAATGACTTAAATGCTGCACAGAGCTCATTCTGTGATCCCAGTTTTATACACATAAACCATCCATCAACTGATATAATCCCAAATAATCCTTAGGGACAAATGTAAGAATTTAGGAAATAAAAAAACAAACAAACAGCATTTGGAAGAAGTGCAGCATGTTTGAATCCATTTTATTTACTAGGTTTTTATTTGGTACTCGCTGTAACAGACTGAGTACCAGCTGAACACAAACGCTGCTCTCCACCAATCAGGAGAGAACAAACCTCTTAGGGTGACCTTTCACGCTCAAACATTGATTCTGGATGTGTGTAGAGCATGTGTGCGTTGTGTGTGTGTGTGTGTGTGTGTGTACGTTTCGCCATCAGCGCGTCTCATCCTGCTATCTGATTGGTTTGGGGTTACCTAACAGCGAGCCTCATGTTGCACAGATCAGGTTTGGAAACAAATCCTCCCATCACAGCTTGCACTTCCGACAGCTCCCAGCTGTGTGTTGTCTGATCTTCTAAACTTACCCCATTCTAATCAAGCCGCTTCTCTCCCCCTGCAGGTCATTGGCTCCGGTCCCGATACGCTCCGTTTCCTATTCTTGGTCTTTCCTCGGTAGAACGATGTGTTTTGTGCGGCACACACAGATCCAGACAGACGTGGCCCTGAGCAACGAGACAGAGAAAGCCAGAAAAACACATCGATCAATGGAAAGGCTTTTCTAAGCATGATAAAGTACCAGTGGGGAGCAATCGCTCTGCCAAGTGTTTTTACACACCGCGTGGGGGACAGAGAGAGATAGTTTGATGGGCTAAAACAAACAGGGTCCACATGTAGATTCAATAAAATGTGGAGTCAATGACATCATTAGTTTGATTCCTTGATCAGAGGAGAGTTGTGGTTTCACACACACACACACACACACACCATTATAATGTTCCAGAATGGATCAAAAGTTGATTACAACAGCATATTCCATTTTAGAACACCGCTTCCATACGCGTCGTGAAGCAGTGCAGCAGTGTGAATGATTGATGGAAAACCTCTGGCGTGCAGATCGGTCGTGTCGCTCGATTCCGTGTCTGTTCCAGTGATTGCGTGTGACTTCACACATCAGAAAGAAAAGAAAAAAAGGCTAATTTCCCCCATATTTTAATTTTCATGTAGTCCCACTGCATATCCTAAGTGATGCTGTGATGCAGAGCGCTGTGGCTGCATCCTCACAAGCATTGACAAGTACCTGTCATCAAGAGATAACAGCCTGAGACGTTCAGTTTTGTGTGTAATTATTCAGTTTTTTTGTGTAATTATTCAATTTTGTGTGTAATTATATTTTTAGTTTAACTGAGGAAATATGACTTAGATGTAGTTGTAGGCCAGAGGGATGAATAAAAAAAAAATTATAAATTTTAGACTGAAGGAATCTGTGAGATTTTACATCATTCTGACAACATTTAAACAAGACTGCTGCTTTATATCAATCATAAAAATGAATATGTGATAAACTTAAAGTTACGCTGACTTATGATTAACTGTGAAGTAGCTGGCAAATAATTAATGAGTGGGAGAGTTGGGATAAATAAAAGACGTGTGAAAATTAATCTTCTTTATTTTATGTAATATTGCTGTAAGGAACACTGACATAAGGAAAGAATAGAACCAAAAGTAAATAGATTTTTACACAACATGACATTTCTGTTACACCACAATACAGTTTTATTTATGAATCCACAACATAGTGTGATGTTTATTAAAGCATTGACATACTACCCACAACAAACTTTATCACTTAAGATAAAGTGCCTAGACGAGTGTTTCTTGAATTTGTAAGATTCTACTTCCTCCTGGCCCGGTCGAGCCACGACGGGGACCAATTCTACTTTTTACTGTGCTAGTATTCTATTTACAAGTAGTTTTACAGGACAAAGCGTTAGACTCTAGATGAAATGTGTTCATATTGTTGTTGGATAAGAAACGTACATCTCGGCCGTGTTTCAAGTTGATGGCCTAACACAAGATCTGAGAGGTGATTCAGCAAAACAGTAATCCCTCAACGGAGCTAAAAGCCTCAAAAACCCCATTAAAGTCCCCTTGGATCTCCAGGTTTGGACAGTTTTATGAATTCATTCCAAAATGTTTAGTGCCTCATTTCAAAACATTGCGTTTCCCAATTTCTGGGAATCTGTCCAGCGGTTCCATATTTAACACCTTGACACAATAAGTGTAGGATCTTTACTTGTACTGGCCGTCCTCAGCATCACTTCAGCATCTCTTCAACATCAGTTCTCACTCAACACGAACTCGAACAACCACTTTCTGACAATCCCAGTGAAACTGAGAGAAAATGGGAAACTATCAGAACTGAAGTGACCTATTTATCATTTTTATTTTCCTTTTTATCCGGCGAGAGCGAGCGTTTTAAATCACTGAGCCAATTCCCTGTCGTTCCAGCTCATTTCATTCATCCTCTCCTCACGGGTGCTCCAGAACCTCCTAAGCTGCACAGACAGGCCTGAGAGTGTTTGTGTGTGTGTGTGTGTGTGTGTGTGTCTGTGTGTGTATGCATGTAGGGGGCAGAGAAAGAGATGGAGATGGAGAGGTAGAGGGAATGTGTGTGAGTGTGTGACCTGCAGAGAGCCGTCCAGATCCTGTGTAGCGGTAGAGGAGGTGATAATAATGTGCTCCTTGGTTTTTGACACCACCATTAGTCCCCACAGACACGAGCTTCATACCTCCGTGTCTGAACCAACCGTACAGACTATGTATCAGTGTGTGTGTACGTGGGAGCGACGGAGTGAGAGAGAGCGAGTGAGAGACTGTCTGCCAGTCTCACGAGCCCCCCTCCGCCCCCCCACAGCTTTACTAAAACGTCATCGCTTCTCTCCAGTGTCACGACAATCACACACAAATTAACAACTTGCAGTGAAGAAATGTGTGTGTGTGTGTGTGTGTGATAAGACAGGATGACTTTGCAACAAAACACAAATGAATTCCATATCTCATAATATGCTCTAAACCGCAATGTGTATTATATATAAGATTAGATGATAATATCCATTTTTTTAAAAATACTAATACAAACTTTACATCTTTACAGGATTTCAATTTCTCTCTCAAACTCTCTTTTTAATTCCTGTCTCTGCGCCCACACTAGCATCATGTGGAGATTAGACAAATATACAGACGAGACAGATTTCCCATTATCAAACCTGCCTCTTCATTAAGTGAAAGTGTGCGCCTTTATCCCTGATTATATATCTAATTTTGTTCAGATTTTATTATCACTTACACCCACCGTGAGGCCATTCTGATTTTGGACATGGTGTCCGACCGAGCGGGAGGGCTGGCAGAGGTTCAGACGTTTATGTGTATATGTTTATGTTTATGTATATGCTCTCTTTAAATTAAAATCCTGTAGCCTGTAAACTCTGTTAGCTTCCTGGGTGGCGTCAGCTAAAAAAAAATGGGATGGAAAGGAACACGATCTGATACGTTTGTACTGTATGTGTGTGTGTGTGTGTGTGTGTGTGTACATGATAACCTTCAGCAGGTGTGTAGGCTCAGCAGGCAGTGACAGGAGGGTTCAGGGTGGGACAGCTGAAGGACACGGGGAGACATCGGTCCATGACATGTCCTTACGTGCTCTTCGTTTGTTTTGGTTTTGCAATAACAGGTAAACCATCATTTTGAGTAGTTTGAAGTCGTGCCCTTTCTTTGAACTCATTTTGATGAGCAGTGGTTGCTCATTCCTCATTCCATTTCAAATATTTCGATGAAATAAAACGGTAAGGATACTTAGCATACCTTCATAATGTGATTTACTTGATTGTATACATGATATATTGCATTACTAGGAGAATATTGCTGTATTCTATTAGGACCATTAGGGTGTCCAGTCATTACCACATTACCAAGTGTTAAGCATGAGGTAGCTACAGCAGGCACAGCGACTAACTTAACTACTCTTAAGTCCATTAAGTGTAGCTTTTCCCATAATTTTGACTTTTTGCTCAACAAATAGAGACGTAGCCTGGCAAAAGCTACACTTCTATGCGAGGGGAATCACGCTAAACTCTTAATGCGTCACTACATCACTTAACTTTATGACAAACGCACATTCATCGCAATGCAACTACTGCACTAACAATGCACAATAAAACTTAAATAGTTAACAAGGTCCCTAAAAGTAGTTTCAATGAAGTGAGACATTTTTTCTAGGGACCCTGTGGCAAAGCGACAGAGTAGCTCGGATGCAGCTTAGCTACTAATGTCCAAGCAGTTTCACCAACACTGGCTTAAGGGAGGGAAGTGTCACATAAAGAATAATGACATAATAATGCTATCACAGCCCCTACTAGTCTTTAAACTGGATCTTTTATATTCTCCATTCAATTAGATGAGGAAGAGGAAGATAAAAGCAGAGAAAAAGACAATGAGGTCTTCCATCCTTTATCTATGACGCATGTCTGAGTCAGGGTCATGGTGGGACGAAAGGCAGCATAAACCCTAGACAGGTCGTCAGTCCATCACAGGGCTGACACATAGAGACAACCAACTCCATCATACTCCCATTCACACCTACGGGCAATTCAGACCTCCAATACACCAAAGCTGAATGACTTTGAACCCAAGTAAACAGAGAGATAACATGCAAATGCCACACAGTGGACCAGGGTTGGCCTGGGACTAGGACCAGCTATGAACCCACTAATCCACCGTGTTGCCCACAGCACGGTCTTACTTATGTGAACATAAATATGGGATGAGATGGAGGCCTCTCCGACAGCTGAGGTACAAGGAACTACACTTAATGTAACAGTGTGTTGAGGTGAGAAAAAGCTGAAGGAAGCTATAATTGGTAGTACCGCAAATACTGTCCGTGTGTATGTGTGTGTGTGTGTGTGTGTGCATGTGGGTACACAGAGCTGCACTCTGTGCGTCACGCAGCATGTGTTTCCTGTCACATAGTCTGGATCCAAACACTGTTCAAACACAGCCAGGTGCTGTAACGTTCACGCCGCACCGCCAGCCAGGAGGCAGCGGCCGCCAACAGACAGTGAAATATAGACGGCTGATTGGTTACACTTTTATGATGCCCTAAAGACACAGTAACAACATAGTGAAACACGAGTGAGTAAACTGTGACTGAGGGGGGCAGAGGCAGTAAAAGTAAAGCTGTCGGGAGAGGTGAGAAGGGGGAGACAGCTGTGAAATGCAAAACGCCTGGATTACAGATAAGATCTTAGTTTATCTGTATGACGTCACACGCGGAGCCCGGACCAGAACCACGTTGGTACCAGGGTCATACGCGTAGATTTAGGGTAGTAACATGGAACAATATTGATTTTCTGCTGAATATTTGTATCATTCTTCTCATTTTAAAGTCGTAATCCTTCGTTTTGCTCGTGACTGACACCTAATGGTAGTGAGGGGTAATGACAGCAGGTTGGTGTCCCGCTACCAAACGAACCAACGTGGTAACTAAAACGATGATAGAGGAGTATGGGATATGAAATAAATAGAATGCTGATGCATACTGGATTGTTGCATGCCAGACAAAAATAAAAATAAAAATAAATTGTCATTTCATCTTATTTTGATAGATACAGTAGAGCGATAAACAGGAAGGACAGAGTCTGACATCTAGCAAAGGGCTCACGTTGGAATCAAACCAGTGCCACTGCTATAAGACGCACATGCTCTACCGGGTGAGCCACTGGATTAGGATTAAAATCATCACAGAGTGCCCAGGTGACCTTCCATGCTACAGTTTTAATAAATAATCCCTCTTTCTACTGCTTTGCCTGTTTCGCTACCTGTCTATCTGTGTCATCAATAATCCAGCCTACTAATCCACAGCACTTTCCATCTTTATTCCCGTGAAAGCGAGCCGTGAGCCTCCCCGCTCTGCGCTCCGTTAAGTTATCGATCTCCCTCTCAGACGCTAACCAGCGCTGTCTTACAGAGGAAAACAGGAGCATCGCTATCATTAATACACCGTCCTGTAAACAAGACGGAGCAGAGACAGGACCAAAACGGGCCAGCACACGGAACCATGGTAAACTCTGCACCGTGGGCCTCTGTGGCGTTTTCACATCGTCTTCCCCCTGCTGTTATTCCTCCGTCCTTTATTCGTCCCACGTACGTCTCCTTTTGCACACCGACTGTTTGCGGAGAGGGAATCTCTCTCTGAGTTTCCTCTCCTGCTGTTTCTCCCTTGTTTCCTTCATGTTGAGGTGTTTTCGGAGAGTTTCCCCCCCCCCCCGGGCTGGGTCGAGCTGCGTCGTTGCGTGGGCGCGTTAAGAACTTTCAGACGTCGGACGTGATGTTGGGTTTTTTTTACAAACAAACTTGACTCGGCGTCGCTTAAAATAACCGCGGCTCAGATGTTGTTTTCTGCTTAAATTGTTATGAACCTCTACCTGAACTGGGATTCATCTGGGGATTTGAGACACGCACGCACGCACGCACGCACACACAGACGGTGAGAGGAGGTAATGAGAGACTGAAGGCCTAATGAAGTGAAGTGCCATTCTATCTCCTGTCAGGAGGAGCAGAGAAGGAAGAAAATGGGATCAGCATACGCTTGACATTAAATAGAAGGATTAGTTTACTAAATGAACGGGATTGGATACGAATTTAAAGGGGAAAAAAACAGGAAACGGGCAGCGGAACACACACAGGAGTGTTTTTATGTGTTCAGAGACACAGTGAAGGATCGTACCGACTGTAATTAGAGACAAAAAGACAGATAAATACACAGAGGTGGACTGAAACACAGCGTGTTTTTGTAAACATTAATACTGAGAATGTGGCGCTTCATTTTGTTTTGCGGTATCAGCAGTGATCTACTGTATCAGGCTGACAGGCGGAGGAATGTTTGAATAATGTATTATCATATAACTGCAGGAATCTAGAGATACACAACAATCTCTCTACAGGAAGTGAGCTGCTGACAGTAAAAATTATATAGAAATAAAATATCAGATACGAGCTGGCAGGGAGACAATAATAAATACTGGGAATTGGGATTTGGGGAAATAAGGATGTGAATCTCACATTTTAGGAGATGGAATGGTCCAACAGCTGTAGTTTGGGTACCAGGATGGGCGTGGTTAATTGGTGAGAGATGAAAATACCCGAAAATGTGGATATAGTGTAAAAGTCACTTATTTTCCCGTTTTGTAGATTGTAGTTGGGAGTGATGCATTTCCCTCTTATCAGTTCCCAGTATTGTTAATAATAAGGAAGGTGGCCACTCCTATTTTAGACAAAATCATCAACACTCCAAGTGAAGTCCATCAGTGCTGGGTTATCTGCAGCCACGTTGCAGGCGGCTGTCAATCAAACAAACGTGACAGTGAGCTAAGGCAGAGGAGCAGAGGTCTTCACTGCGCGTATACGAGCGTTCAACGACCTTCATCCTGAAACGGAGAGTAAACAGGCTGTAACTCAGGTTTATGGATGAGGGCGAGAGAGAGAGAGACGCTGGAGATGATGGTACCTTTGATGAACGTGGACCTCAGAGGGCCCTCGTGGAGGAGACGCGGCATTTCGAGCGGAACGATCGCGCCGCCTTTCTCGCAATTTCGACTCAAACGCACACACGCAGTACCGTCCCAACTGTCTCGTCTCCACCCCACCACCATGTCTGCTCTTTCCCATCAGCCAGTGAAATGTAGGTTAATGAGGCACGGCCGAGGGCGCTGTTAGCGACACCGACTCATCAGAGAGAGAGAGAGAGAGAGAGAGGGAGAGAGAGAGAGAGAGAGGGTTGGGTATGGTTTGGGGGGGTTAAACATCAAAGGTGGAAGGATGGGAGAGTGAGGATAATTAGGCAGAGTGTGTGTACCAACATCGCTTCCCTAGGGAAAGACAACGGAGACGTACAGTAGAGACAGTAGAAGCTGCGGGCGGTGAGGCTGCAACGATTCAGAGCTGCAACAAGGATCGTTCCTACACACACACACACACACACACTAAGCCAATCAGAGAATCAGCTCCACCTCAGACAACGGCAGAAGTTCAGGCACTCAGATCGGTGCTTCATCTGAGTGTTTTATCGGGAAACATTGGCGGTGTAATGACGTCTGTAGTACGAGACGCTTTGAGTGGCCTAACAGAGCGACAGATGGTCCCTGGGATGGATGGCTGGGTGTTGTCGGGGAAAAGTGGTTGCTAAAAAATGTCAGCTCTGAAAAACAGCCATATTTTAGATGAGTTAACTACTCTGCCATACATCACCGCACACCAAAACATTCAGGAACATTCCTGCCAAATCTCCCAAAACTCAAGCCGTCGGGTTTTCACTCGATACTCAACCTGAACACGACTCCCGTTCAAAATGAGTACTTTAAGGATTGAAGAGTGTTTGACTAATTAAGATGTTTGTGATGTAGGGTGATGGTTAAACATGCTGAGGATGAGCCTGATGCCCTGTAAGACAGAGGTCTGGTTTGATCGTTCTTCCTTAAGGGGAACCGGAAATCAATCCACTCTGCCGTCTTTGAGGACATCCCAGAGTTCTCAGCAGGAGAGCCATGAGCGTGGAAACGCGATGCCATCCTAAATGGATGTCTTTTATCTGACAGACACGCCCCTTCGCTGACAATCTGATACTCTATGGAGAGATCTGTTACAGCTGATCCGATACACAAGACCGATCAGATGTGAGATCGGTCAAATATCAGCAATAACTCGAGAGTGGAACGCTCTGTGATGGGTAGATTTTATATAGCTGAGTCATCGTCTCGGTCATCTGAGTGATAATCTGAGGTTTTCTTCTCAGCACTGACATTGAACAGTAAACGGATTGTATTTTTATAGCGCTTTTTTTCCAAACCCTTTACAATGTTTGTTTCACATTCACCCTTTCAAAGACACATTCACACACCGACAGCCCAGGTAACCATGCAAGGACCGTTATCTTGTCAGGAACAATTTGGGGTTAGGGTCTTACCCCAAGGACCTTCAACGTGGACACGCAGGAGCAGTGGATCGAATGTGTCAAATTAGTTTTACGACAAAAACGTCCTGGAAAATGAAGGATTAGGACTTTAAACATAACACCCACAACAAAAATGATACAAACTTTCCTTTTATTGTGGTACAGTAAAGAGCTCTTCACTCTGACATCGACAACTCGACGTCGCGCTTATCAACATAAATCTCCCGTACCTGCACGTTCTCCATTTATCGTCACTGAATTGATTAATAACACGTTAATTACACGTCTTTCAGTGGAATCGCGTGGAGCCTCCATCCAGATATCCCACCAGAAGGTCTTCGTTCTCTGACAGTAAGTGATGCTGACTGAATTACCGTGTTTGGCAGAATATTCTAGTTCAAAGGAGCAAATTCATGCAAACCATGTCTACATCCTCCGTGTGATAGGAGGCCGTGTACCAAGATAACATCACGTGGGAACACTGACGCTTTGAAGTGACACCAAGAGAGTCAAATATTCCTCTGGGAGCTCTGCCTCACAACGCTCATCTGTCAGTTGTTTCTATGATTCATTTAGAGGGTAAAACATTTCTGTTTAAAACTTTTTGGACCCCCGCCGCCTCGCCGTTTAGCTGGAAACGTTCAAAGCGAAGAGTAAATGAAGCTTTGGAACCGCCGACTGCAGCACCTTCTGTTGTTTTTCATACGTCGCCTTCATTCGGTTTCGCTCTTATAACGTCTTGTAGAATAGGATGGTTGAAGAATCCTCAGCAAATGGAGCAGGAGGAGGAAAACACACACACACACACACACAGTGGTCAATATAATCGAAGTCTTCATGTCAAGGCTGTCGGTGTCTCATGTTTAATTTATGAAGCAACAAGCTGCATAATCACCCGGTGATCACAGAGCAAAACAAGCACTGATAAAAAAGGATGTGTGTGTGTGTATATGCATGTGTGTGTGTGTGTGTATGTGTGTATGTGTGTGTCTGTGTTCCAGTCAGCACAGGGCCTTTGTGTCAAACCATGGCCAGGCTCTGTTGTCGCCGGTACGGAAGCTGTACTCGTAACTACAGCTACACAGCCACAGGTCGATACACACACACACACACACACATTCTCACATGAAGCTACAAGCTACACTACAGCTGGTTTAACAGCCGCAATTACAACCACAGGTTTTTACGATTCAACGTTTGATCAAGACGCCACCCCGCAAGATGTCGTTTCTGCTGAAGAGTTATCATCTTATTTGGTGCAGAGGGTGAATTAATGACTCCTCCCCCAGGAGTTCTGAAAGGCAATAAAGAAAGAGAGGGAGGAAAAAAAAGAAGAAGAAGAAGGGAGCAGACAGAGAATGAACGTGACATAATGAAGAATCTCTGCTTTGGGTACGACTGCGTTCATGGCCTGCTGCTGGCATTCAGAGTGTTTGTGGAATGATCCATTGCTGCCTGCCAGGGGGGGGGTCAGCGCTCCCATGTATTTCAAATTAAAGGTCACACTCTGGATGCTTCTTTGTGGAATTTTTAAAATAACAAACGATAAAACTCATTCCGCAGTA
>OMNV01029542.1:0-13162 GCA_900303265.1 Brotula barbata
GCATGAGAAACAGGCTAATTGCTGCTTCATAACGGCTGTGTAAAAACACTTATTGCCCCTGCAGACCCTCTCTGGGAGGTCCTCTCCCCCTGAAGACTTTGCCACTTTGTGCTACGAAGACTAACCCTCTTTTTACTGAACAGCCTCAAATAGTCCCACTTGATTCAGGATGTTATTGGTTATTATGAGTGTGTGTGTCCCAATCATAATGGAGCATTCCTGCAAGGTCAACACCGGATTCTAGCATTCACAGCACAGCCCATGATAATCCCCTTTTCTGTAAGAGGTCAGCAGGTGAAAGACTCCCCAGGGTGCTCTGCGCGTGTGTCTGTGTGTGTGTTTGTGAGTGTGTTTCTTGCCATGCTTTCCTTTCCTCCACCCGACCAAAAGTAGTGAGCAGCCCGTTCTGTCAGAAGCTTTAAGCTGTAGTGTGGGGTCAGAGGCCAGGCTGCGGTTAATGCTGTTCCAAATTGCCTTTCCTTGGAGATTCTCCCCCATCGAGACACCTGAGAAAGGTGGGAAGGTCACGCTGCGAGGAATAGGGTGAAGGGAGTGTATAGGAAGCACGCGCCAAGCCAGTTAACGCGGCCACTGTGCTGAGTGTCACCCCACTTACAACCCCGGTGACAACGGGCTGAATTCTGCAGGTCTCTGCTATTACCCTTTGGGTTCTTAATGTGCTTGAGTCCATTTCAATCTAAATCAAGGAGGAACAAACGAAGCAAAGGCTCCAAACGGTGCACGCCGGCGAGAGCACCCCAGAGTCACCCTGAATCTGTCCCTGGACTGTGCTAGAGCCGTCTGCTACGTCTCGAATACGCCAGTAATTAAAGAGAAAATCATCCTCAAAAATCATCTAACGCGAGCACTGAAAATGAGAGGGGAGATTCACTGCATAATAAAAGTTTAACTGCGGCGAAAATTAACGCTGATTACAGAAAGGCTTTTTGCGATTCAAATCAGTTGTGATCATTCTATCGGCTTTCACATTTGTGTCATTATTTCCTCTGCTCGTCAGCTGCGAGTTGCCTCCTGGGCACAGTTTGATTCTAATATCGCAACGTGTGAGCCAAACAAGAGTCAAATTAAAGTCTGACAGAAGAATAAAAAGCCTGGACAGTTTTATGGCCATAAAAGCCACATCGTGCCCAATCGTACGATTCTTTTGTTTTCATTATCGTCGTCAATACTTCGTGCTTTGTAACAGTCGCTCCTCTTCAGCCGTTCAACCGATTGTACAGATCTGAGCTGTGAAATCAACAGGCCGAGGCTTCATTTACACAGATATCTATCTTTTGATATCTATCTATCTTTATATAGATATCGGGGATCCTACACTTTGTGCATCCTTTGCCGTGTTTTGCAGCCTACGCACGGTACTGATGCTGATATGCTGTCTCCTCAGTCAGTCTGTGTCATCACTACATCCACCATGCATCAATCGAACACCTACCAGAGATTATTTTGCCATACTCGGCTTGCAGGAAGCAGCATGCATTAGAAATCGACTCTTTGTTGAAATCCTTCTTCTGCTGCAGTGTGAATGTTGGAACCTGCTAACGCGGCCGTCAAACCAAAAGTCGAGCTCTGTGCTCTTCCTTGTCACCAACTCTGTTTGTGAATTTGCACAAACAGAATCTGAGGCTTTGCAAAGCGTCCGGTTTGGTGCCCTCAGCGTGGCGTCTCCGCTTCTTTGCCGATGATGCAGTCCTATCCACGGCTGGCTCGCTTTTTCAGCAGTCAGTGCGATAAAAGAATTCTATTATTGCAAATGCACAATGCAGTTACAACAATGTGCGCTCGTCCTATGAAGTCACTGTGAGACTCTCCACGTAGGGTTCCTGCCCCTCCCCTCTCCCCGTCCCCCATGAGTCCAGGCCTGTTTTCTCATCCCAGCTGAGAACCATCCAGACTTCCTCCTTTCTGAGTAAATTGGGATTTGCTCCGGTTCCTGCCAAGATGGCAGCAAGCCTTAAACCCCAATTCAGGAAACGCGGCCCTTCAGGAGCGTGTGGGAGCAGTCGCAGATGCTGTGGCCATGTTTGCTCCGGTGTATGCCGCACTGTTTTATTGGGACTGGGAATGTTTTATTGGGTCTATTTCCATTTGCAATTTCATTTCCACAATGAGCTTCTACGTTCTGTGAATGGGCAGATCATTTGCCTCGTATTTTCTAAAAAGCCTAAAGCCTGGAAGGGTGATGAACTCAATTCAGCAAAGAAAAGTCTACAGTAAATAGTCTAGGTCATTTGCTTTTCCAATTTCCCTGCTTGACGACCTCCCAAATGTCACTTCTGAAGGAGTTTCATGACGTAGCCGCGGATAGATGATTACCGCCTGTGTATCTACTGTACATTAACCTCATGCGTGTCTTGCACGCTCTTGCATTAAAAATGCGGCGGTGAGCTGCAGTGTAACCTTGTAGAGGGTTTGTTGTCTACGTGGACTTCTTGCAGTTATCCCTCCAGTGCTCAGCACATTCACTTTGAAGCTAACAGAATCAGGTCTGCGGTGTTTAATATTTCATCGCACCTTTCTGTGTAACTGTTTTCCTGCAACCGCAACCATGAAATATACAGAGAAAGCAAAGCCAGTATGAGATAGACACTTGGCAGACATGCATTTAAATCTAGTTGATGTTGTGGGAGTTTGTTTGTCTGTATTCACACTGTGAATCTGAAATGTAAGCACGAGCGCAAGCAATTTTAAGCTCGGAGAACATTCTTTGACAACTGACTCGCATTCATCCTCCCATTGTGTTTGCAGAAGTGAAATTGCGATTGGCCTTGTTGTCTTTTCACAGACGCAAGACCTCTACGGCGGATTCCAGTGAAAGGAAAATCACAGAGAAACACCGCCGAGCTCAAAGGTGTCGGCATGAATAGCAGACAGTGGCGCTGATCTTTAGTGTAATTTGTGGGAAGCTACAAATTTGTGTGTTAAAAAGAATGACGGTGAAAAGCACCTCCCGTCCACGCTGCCGTGCAGAATTATCGGCTGTGGCGTTGTCAGCCGTTCGGCATCAGCTCTTTTGAGACTGAGGCTTTCAATCAACGTGTGAAAAGCCAGCATCTCCACGGAAAGAAAGAGAGAGGATAACTCACCGTCGGGTGAGTAGCTGCTCAAAAGCATTGCAGCTGTGCGGAAGAATTAGTTTTGTCTGTTTGCGTCCGCGTAATCAGCCTCGCTGCACTGTTTGCGGTAATGATGGTTATCTCGGCTGCTGTCGGGCTTATTTACGAAGATGAGACTCGTTAGAAGTCGCCGTCGCTGCTGTACGGCTGTATTCGACTACGCTGGAGTGATAAAGTACAAGCAGGTATTTCCGTCTGTTTTAGTTACTTAATTAACACTTCAAAATGTGATTCTGTAATCCGTAATGACAACTTAAGTCTCTTTAAAGAAACTAAATCAGCTGTCAGCTCATACACCTGCTTTAACAAACCCACGGAGAACGCGGCTCGCTCGTGGTTGATCGGCCGCCATCTGCCATGTGGCTTTTCCAGCTCAGGTGTGACGCGGTCGGCCACTCGGAACAGAAACCATCCAAATCTCCGGGCAGAACTGGAAGTTTGTTTTTTTTCAATTTCACACAGCACAAAGTTGTCAAAACAGACTCAAACGTGTAAATAAAGACATTTAAATGTGTTTACTGTGTCTATTTTAAAGCATAATACACCGCAACCATCGTCGGAAGCATCTCGGAGCGTTTAGGAGTTCGAACATGCCCTCCAGGCAGCTCCTACCTTCTATTAATCTCTATTTGCAAATGAAGTTGTCGTGATGGGAAGTTTGTTTGCAGTCGGTAATCCATCACAGTTAACATCATGTCTGCTTGTCAAAATTTTATTACTCTTATTACTGTTCTGTGCAGTTAATGTGCACTTACAAGTTCATTTCCACGCAACCATAATAGCGCAATAATAAAAGCAGACACAACAGTGGCCGTGATGGATTATCTAACTTTGCCAAATTTCAGTGGCGTAGTGAAATGAATGGAAATTAATGGCTGCCTGGAAGAACGGAGGAACCCGCTGACTGCAGATTACTTTGGGAAATGAAGAGAGGGAAGTGTTTCATCGTGGAGGTTTCAGAGGCTTTAGGTCTTAGATGAGGTGAGTTTGTTACTGGCATTAAGTTTGCAGCTACTGTTTATAGTCGTGCACGAAATAAAGGAACCCACATGAGCCAAAAATACATTTGTTCGTGTTTAGTCGAGGAGATATCAACGCCGGGATATTTGGAAAAACAGGTGATGAAAACTTTTGAACAGTAAAATAGTTGATTGGCTGTCAGGTTGTTAAAATTCATTGAAAGTTGATCTTAGACTGCTTAATTGATGATCTGTTACTGAAATGAACACAATCATTACCGTAAACATTTTGGATGACATTTGAACACAAGTCAAGTCATTAGAAATAAAAGTTGAAATTAAAAAGTCGTAATTTGGACCCAGAAATGTTTAGATTTTGAGATAAATAACCATGATTACGATCTAGAAAGTTATTATTTGGACCCTGGAATCTATTTATATTCATATTTGTAAGTTGTTATTTGAACTTGTTATTTTAGTGATATAATTTTGACACTTCAAAGTAACTTCAGTGCTAAAACTGGTGTTTTGAACATTTAATTTCTTAACCAAGACGACCCTGTTGATCCTGTAAACTGGATTATGGAGCTCATGGAGTGACGTTACCTTATTGTATGTGGACTTGTGTTTGATCACAGGCGTCGGAGTTGAAACCCAATCAGCTGCACCGCACCAGGACCGGCACGGAGCGTGCTCGGTGACCTCCGACCCCCAGCGTCACTGCAGGGAGTGAATAATCCACTCGAGCCAGATCGCCGGGGAAAACAGAGGTTGTCACACTCTTTCATTTGTCTCTGCATTGCTGCGTCTGTGGAGTGAATCCGGTGCAGTACGCCTGTGGTTTATTCACTGTGGGGTTTGGTCAAAATAATGTACTTTTTACTTTTTATGGTAATATAAAGTCAGCTTTGCCCGCTGCGTGCTCATCTTAGCATGTTTGGAGTTGTTGTTTTTTTTTCTCCCAGTTTGCGGTTCTGGGCTTCAGTCATTTTCTGTGTTGTGGGGGTGTTTGAACCGTGGCGGTCAGAACAACAAACATCTTCCGTTTGCTGACCGTAATAAGAGGAGAAGGTGAAGAAACACGAGCACAATCAGAAAAGAAGGCAGAACCGCACGTTACGGACAAGAGGATCATAAATGAGGAAAACAGCTCAGAGATGTTTTGAGGAGAAAAACACTGCTCGACTTTACATTGTTTTATTGTTAAATTCTTGGTTATTTATATTTTTATTTTGTTCTGTCAATTTTTGTCTGATTCACGTCTAACGCTGCTGTTTTGGCCTGGATGCTTTAATCTCATTGAGGCTATCCTGGATAAACAAAGGCTGATGGATCATGGAGGTTGGTGATGTTGTGCATCTTGTGCACAATGATCAGTAGTGAATTGTAGTAAATTGTAAATACTGTGTAAATACACCGCTGACAGTACTCCGGACGAAAAATGACATTTCTGTACTTTTTTTGTAACCTCATTAGTGCCTAATCAATACAAAATCGATTGTGTTCCAAATGAAAGCGTTAGCGTCCATTATAATTTCATCAACCTTTAATTATTGCATCAAGCCCTATTTGTTAGGATTCTAGCTGACTAAAGACAAAGCCAAACTAATAAAAATTCATTCATGTCACATGGAGGAAATTAATCCTGCTGATGGAGCGCGGGGGCCAGTTTACTCCGGAGATGAACTGCTGAGCTTTTAGGTTTGAGGAGGGAATCGACCACTCGCCGAGGTTTACTATTTACATCAGAATTAGAAAGAATATCCCGCTTTGAAGCTGTTACAGCAGGCCGGATATCACTGTGTCAAGTATAGCACGAATACGTCTTTAAAAGTACATCTCGGACTTATGTATGCCTCCCTGCTAGGTTTTATTCAGCGGTGGATTTATGATGCAACAGGCAACAACAGTTTGTGGGGTGATTCATGCTATTAATATTGATAATACATTAAGGGCAGCTGTGGTCAGCAGTGGGCTGGGTCAAGATGGATGTCAAGTCAAGTGAAGTTTATTTAGTGTAGCACAGAGCAGCCTGCTTCAAAGTGCATCACAAAGACTATTGATGCAATGAATAAACAAAGATCACAGGAGGTCTAAAAGGCCCTCACAGCTCCTACATCCCACACATCCTGTATGGATGCTGACCCAGGTTTTATCCAGTTCAATCCAAAACCTGACCTCAAATTTCACCACAGCCTCATCATCCGAGCCATCATCCGTCCGATGTAGCTGCCACCATTAGCATTGGAGGTCTTGGACTGTAGAGTTTGTGAAGACAGATTCCTCGGTGCCATCTTAGACCTCATATTTGTTGGACCCCTCATCTCAAACAACAAAGATCAAAGCCGACAGAGAGAAAAAATAATTCTTATTTAATTAATTCTAAGTTGTTGTTTTTTTTTATATATTTCGTACTGTCCACTGGTGATACCGTATTTGAATTACAGTGAGGGGGCGTGGTGCAATACACGCAAGTACGCACCCATTAATCATGCTGCGGAGAAGGTGTGGGCTACTGCTGACACACAAATAGATGTAGCTGTTTTTTTCAGTTGAAAAAGGTAATGAAAAAACATATGCTGTACATCAAAATGTATGAAATTTATGGATTTGGTTGGATTAAAAACTGCACTTTCTACCGCTTAGCAACAAATTCTATGGTGTGTATAGACGATCGTTTAATTTTTTCTTGTCATGTTGGTCTCTGAAATAAATTCATTCGTTCAATATAGCCTCTGTCACCTCAAGATAGCAGAGTATTCACAGAAAAGTTGCTGTGGTTTCTGTTGATTTGGTTTATTCACACTGACAGACCTTTCCCTCATCCACCACAAATGAGCACCGCAGACTTTTCAACTGCTGTGAGCTTCACTGATGTAACGATCCAGGCAGATAAAGAAAACAAGTCAGTTACTCAAGACTTCTGGAATTCTGACAAATCAATCTTGGAGATTTTAGGTCATTCTGAAAATGTTTAATATGAGAATCCAACAAGATTGCAGCAGTTTAACACGGCATCGTGAACTGAGAATCATCTTCAAACTAATGACCGAGTGGGACAGAACGAACGCTGTGTGAGAAGATGCTATGCTTGTCTCTCTCTCCCCCTCTCTCTGCGTTAGTGTGTGAGACAGCAGCCTTCCTGATCAAACTGTATACTTGCTGCAACGATGAATCTCTCTGTCACACCGATATACCGACGCATAAATGGAAAGAAGTTTGTCTGGAGGATGATGAAGATATAACCGAAGTATATACAGTGTATATATTTAGTAAATACAATTAGCCTTCCTTGAACAGAAAATTGATAAGGTTGTTGATCACGGTGAGTGACTCACCACATTGTGTGTGTGCGTGTGTGTGCGTGTCTCCTGTAATTACTGCAGCCCACAGGCTTCTCTCTTGTCAAGCTGTCACTTCATTGTTCGTGACAATTGCAGGCTGTCAAAAGTACCAGCCCGAAGTAAAAGGGAACCAAAGCCCACAAATCTATTCAGCTTACGCCATAACGCAACTATTTGTTGAGTAATTTTTGGTTCCATACTTAAACTGTAAAAATTCTTCAGAATCACTTTCTTCAACGACATGATAAATGACTAATAAATCTCTTTTCTTTTCATCGTCCTTTCAGCTGTGAGCGAGCGAGATATGAGATATGCGTCTTTATACGTTTGACATTTATTTCGCCTTGTAATGAAAATAATCAACTGCAGCTGAGTTAGCCGGGCCAGCAAAGCTTACGGTGATGATCGAGACGCGTCCAAATGTAGATAAAGTACAAATTACTACAATAGATTGTTTTTCTGTGTCAGATTACGCGTTATGTCATGTTACGTTGTTTTCATTGTAAAATCCCAAAAAAGTGACTTGTACACTGGATAGCAGCCGATTGCTAATCATGTTGACTAAGAGCAAAATGTGGCCAGTCGACAAAAATCCTGTGTTCATCACAAATAAATGAAAGTAGATATTTTTCATCTGTGCAACAATTAACAAATTGTTTGTCTCAACAGCAATCTGTGGCAGAAGATCCAAGCTATCCAAGCTCTTTCGATAGATAGCTGTATCCACATGTAACATTTTCCTACATTTTCGTTGTTTTGGTTTTTTTTACTTCTCAATATTATACAGTTCCATTTTTAGAATTTAATCTTCTAGCTTCTATCTTCTTTAGCTACCGTGATAAGAGAATTTCCCCTTAGAGTACCTACCTAACTTCTTATCTCTCTCCTTAGCCGGATAACGTTTATGTAATGGCTGATACAGATCACGTGTTGATTCAAGGTGTAAACGGGGCCTTTGGGCAGTTGTAATTGTTTAATTAGTTGTTAATAAAAAGATGCATTTCCCTCTCCAGATTGCAGATGTTTTAAAATGTTCCTTTGTGGCTCTTCCTGATGACTGAAATAACTAAAAGTGAAAATATATTTAGAATTTACACCCTCTGAAGGGATTTTACTTGCGTGAACAGTAATTAACAAAAGTAACGTATTAACCATACATGAACCCACTTATAAACATTTCAAAGCGTTATAGCGTTACAATATTGTGCTTTTGGTGTGCGTGCGATGAGGAGGATGATGAATGATGAATACTCTGATTATTCCGTTTTTCTCCTCTACCCTCTTCCTTCCGCTCTGTGCACAGCAGCACAGCGCTCGTGGTGGGGAATTTGCCAGGCTGTTATTTTCAGTGTGGGAGTTTTGAATAGTGGCCTTTGTGGGAACAGGTGTCGGTTACTGTAGGGGAGCGTAGCACTCTAACCGAGTCCTGCTCACGTCCGGCAGCCATTCAGACCACAGAGTGTACCCCCCGCAAGCCTGCAGCGGTTCCCCGCCACAAAATTACGCCTCATTCAAAGCTGCGCATGGCTAATACTGCCAATTTTTACACCGGCGTCTCTGCAGATGCCTCGTGGTCTTGAAAGGTTACCCTACAAGCTGCTGCCAGAGCTGAACACGCATTACCAAAGACCGGAATCAACAAAGGGACGACGCTTTCGGCGATACCGACTCTACGCAAAAGTCAGCTGCCCTCACACGCTCGTGCATTTGTCTTACTTTAGAGTCCGAGTCGCAGTGCCGAGGTCGTCTCTTTATTCGCCTTAGGCGTTGCTCGGCGGCTCGTCACACGGCGCTAAAGGTAAATAACGATGCAGCTGATTTCATCTGACAGGCTCCTGTGTCTCCGCGCTGCATTTGCATGCTTTATGTTTGAATGAAAGCCTCGGGCGTGCTGTCATTTTCACTTGGTCAGTTCGTCGGGCGCACAAATGAGGGAGCCCACCTCCGCCCCTCGTTTCCAACAAAGCGATTCGTGCACATTTTTTCCCATTCATCGAGAGTTTCTATTTACGGTGAAAGGCCCGCCATTATAAAAACATAGACTCTCTCTCCGTAATGTCACTCGGGCCTTGCATTAATGTTCACAATATCATTTATAAACGCTCCCCGCTGGATGATCTGTGCTGAAAGAGTGATCATTTTAATATTTGGGGGGGGGGAGGGGAATAGCTGACCGAGCAATATGAAGGCATGTAGTTCTGCTCGTTCTCCCTCTTTCCTCCATTCATATGGCTTCATTTTCAAACAACAGCAGCTGGTGAGATTCTCAGTTTTCATATCGTCCTCAGTTTACAGCAAATGGCTTGGCTTAGCATTAAGCAACAGCATGGCTGTGATCGGCTGTACTAAACAGATTGTTACAGGGAGGGAGATGTCACAATTCCATGTTCACGGCACGCAGCCGGACAGTAAGTACACTCCGAGCGCTCTTCATATCGGGTTGACTCGCCTGAGATCAGGGTTTCCAACAAACAGAGACCCGATGATCTGATTTTATGAGCATTATCAATATACAAGTCCTGCCGGAGTTAAACACAGCGTGCTAAGACAGCACAGAGATCTCAGATTTCAGTTTTTTGACCATCAGATCAGATCGAATCAGCTGTGAAAGATTTGTTTGTGTAATTTGTTTGTATTCTTTTTCTTTTCTGGATAATCATTTTCATCTTCATCTGGGACAATCCATCATGTTGTCTTCTGAGTAAGTTGGCACAGAAAAGTGAAAGTTGCAAAACTCCCAGCAACAGGTTCATGTTTTATGACTTCAACTCTAAAATGGTTAAAATTTCCATCCTCTTCTTTTCAAACAACGACGCTCTTAAGTTGTATTATCACCGTAGTATCGTGTATGCTGAGTTTAGACAGAGCCCTTGCATATTTTAAGATGGTTTTTTTTCGATCTTCACACGACAACCAACGCGAAAACCAACAAGCATCACCAAACACATCTCAACTTCAGTCACACACACGGCCGCTGCTGCTGATGCTCCGGATACACAACCACATTCACAACCAAATGTCAGGGTGTCCACTAAGGCCTGAGGCAGACGGTGTGAAATGTTTAGTGGGGGTCTCATTTGCTCTTTTTTCACCCGGCAAAAGCTCAAACAATCTCCATCATCAGCCCCCCCCAGGCAACAGTTCATATCTCTGGGATATGAAACAAAGTTTAGAATGAGCTTAGAAGCAGCGGTTTAAAGAGAGCCAAGCCTGTCAGAGTCCTAATGGCTGTGGAGAGGCCCTTGGCCGTGTATGCACAACAGACGCCAGCCCCAATTAGACAGGTGTATACAGTCTGCCAGAGCATGAGCGGCGAGCGGACAAGCCCCTTTCCCTGTACAAACACTGGTTCTGTGCCACTGCTGCTGGATCGATGCAGCCGCGGGACTCTGAGCCTGGCGGATGAAAATCAGTCTGAAAAGGACAGATGAGATGCTGACAGATGAGGAAATGAAAGGAGAAACACGGATTCCGATTCCAAACGCGGCTCATCAGAGCAGACTGCTGAGTTGTTGTTTCCAGAGTTTTGACAGGGCCGAGATGTTCAAACAACAGTTTGTGCCATCGCTTAAACGCAGCGTAAATACTGAGGCGATGTCTGCGGATCTTACTAAGACTGTTTGACTTGGACCTGAACACCTTTGTAATGGTTAGCACTGATGTCTCACAGCAAGAAGGTCATGGGTTTGAGTCCCGGGATGATCGTGGTTATTTCAATTTCCTTTCCGTGTCTGCGTTGTTTTCCTCAAATGTCCAAAAACATGCAGGTTAGGTGAATTGGTGTATCTGAATTACCCGTAGATATGAATGGGAGTGTGATTGAGTTGTCTGTCTCTGGTGGCCTGTCCAGGATGTAACCTGCCTGTCACCTAAAGACCGCTGGGATAGACTCAAGCCTCATGTCTTATAATAAAATAATAAAACACCAATAGTGTTTCTGTGATTTTAGCATTTTTAGAGTCATTTTCCTCTGAAAATCTTATTTTTACTGTACTAAAAATATTGATAAACGTCTACTTTACTTCATATACTTCAACATTTTATTCTTAGTGTTGCTGTATTATTTGTGTTATTGTCTTTATTATTGTTGTTGTTATTGATTTTGTTATTCAATTATCATAAAAACAAAAATGCACAATTTGAGAAGTTAATTTCCACAAACGGATGATTTCTAAGACGATTTCTTTATCTTTGTTTCATTTCATTTTATAAATTCAGTGATATCAACACTTACTCACTGCCAGGATGAGCTGATAAAGGATGCAGTGTCAACCACGTGTCTTCTCTAAGTCCTCATCAGCTTCAGGAAGCGGAAGGAAACATCACTACTGATGTCAGTAATTATGTCACACACCTCCCAAAATACAGGCTGCATTTTTCTAAAAACAGAAGCTGAATCATGACATTTTCAACTACAGCTGAGAAAAACTCACAAATACACCACATACATACACATTTAGGAATAGACTGGTTTATACAAGTATAATAGTTACTTATCTTGTCTTTATGTTGTATTGAACCAGGAGACATTGTTTAACTGTAGTAGATATAGAGCTGCATGTTCTAGAACAAGGGTTTTTCAACCTGTGGTCGGCAGACGTATTACAGGTGGTCGGGAATACAATTTTGCAGAATTTCCACACTAGCATACACTGTGAATAAGCACAGGGCCAGGCTGGAGACAGACAAGGACGTGAGACTGTCCCTGTCCAACACTGGACTGACAAAAAGAGATTGTGTGCAACTCACCTTGCATAACAATCTCACTGATGGACAAGAAAATAATTCATAATAACACATTTTATAGCTATGTAGTGTTTTTACGGTTGAGATTAAACTATAGATTAAAAAAACACAGCGTTAAAAGCTCCGCCCCTGTCCCCACCCTCCTACGTGGTCTGTCCTCTCCTTGTCTTTGGGTGAGCAGACCGCTGCAGTTACCTGACAACAAAAAGGTGTGTGTGCGTGTGTGTTCCCCGTCCCGTGCTCACCCTAGCCCATCCTAAGAACAGGCTACTGTTTCCTTATTGAAGTGTGTGATAAATACTGTAATAAAGCTGATTTCAGCCTGAGAGAAAGCCTCGCTCCTCGCTCTAATCGGTGCCCTGATTGTGTCAGTCAGTCTCACTTACATGCCAAATGAGCTGCATGAATCATTGATTGATGGTTATTGGCATACGTGTGGCCTTTTACTGACAGCCGGAGAGCTTACGGAGAGGCATTTAGGACAAGGTGAGGCATCGCACCAAACATGTTGCATATCGGCCATCGATTTGGAACACATAGTCCCGTACGACCCGGGCGTACCGCTGAGCGACGGCCGGTACACGAAGGTTGTCGTTCAGACGGCAGCTAGAAAGCTAGCAGAGATTATTCACACAATTATGATAGCATAAGAGTATCAGTAAAGAGAATTGGATTTGCACAATGTTTTGTTGTCAGATATGGAACCAAACGGTGGAGACTGAGCTCATTCTGTCTCTATCGGCATCGCGGCGTGTTATTCAAAGAGCAATCTGCCCGAGAGCTGAAGCGATGTTCAAAGATGACAGGATGTGGGATGTGATGGTGACACATAAAGCAGGTGCAGTTCAAAGCGCATCAGATTCCATTTGCCTCTCTAATTTAACTCAGAGAGGCTCTGTGGTGAGAAATCTCAAACAGGGGAGGAGACGGAGATACTGTAAAGCAGATGAGCGCAGCCTGCAGGAAAAAGCAGCTCTGA